>ONZH01026425.1:0-23024 GCA_900303285.1 Rhinella marina | reverse complement strand
TCTGAACGGGGCCTTATTCACAGACTGTACAGTTTTGTCTCATTCTATAACCCTCTCCTCTACACCTTAGTGGGAGGACTGGTGAGAGACCCTTCGATCATTTCCTCCTTCATTTTATGGCCTCTGTGGAGCGGGAGACCCCCATGTGGTTCTCATTAAGTCTGAAACTGATGAGAGTAACCTGAGACAGGCCCCCGCTTACATGGACCACATAGAAGCTGCATGGTGAATGAATTGGAGCAGAGGAGCAAACTATACCGGGGCCCCCGAATTTGAATATATTTGTCTTTTTTATAGGTCCTATGGGCCCCTTTGTGACACTTCAGCCCCTGCACCCCTGGGGTGGTCTCCCGATCTCCTCATCAGCACACACAGGATTGTATGATGAGAAGGAGACCAGGATGCAGATCCCTGAACAGTGGAGGAGAAGCCAAGGATCTCCTCAATCACATCCAAATATTGGGGTCAGGAGCCCCGGCCTGACTCCTGCACGTGGATGTCTGCTTAGAAAGGTCTCCCTTCCCCGGCTTTAACCCTTCATCTGCTGCACAGCTCTTTCCTGTTCGCCTGGCTACAAGGACTGTACATGACATTCTGCAGGCTTCTCAGATAAAAGGGATTTTCCTGGTGATCCCATTTTTCCATCCCCCCTTCCTTGTTATCACAGCGTTCTGACATTTTCTTGATGAGTATTAGGCGCACTCCCTGGGGATGAGGTTGGGTAGAAATATGAACTCATGCCGTAACCCGGGCCATGGCCTTTCCTAAGTCTTCCAAGCTGAATGCACTCAGCATCTTGGAATGAAATACACAGCTGAGGGTGTGGACCTCCTGGTGCTGAGCTCACAGAGAAAAAGAGGCGTCCAGTCATCCTCTACCCAGCATGAAATGGCTGATAACAGGGAGCAATAGACTGTATTCTCCTGTCCTACAGTCATCCTCTACCCAGCACGAAATGTCTGATAACAGGGAGCAATAGATTGTATTCTCCTGTCCTACAGTCATCCTCTCCCCTGAAATGTCTGATAACGAGGGAGCAATAGATTGGTATTCTCCTGTCCTACCAGTCATCCTCTCCCCTTGAATGTCTAATAACAAGGGAGGCCAATAGACTTGTATTCCTCCCTGTCCTACAGTCATCCTCTGCCTCTGAAAATGGCCTGATAAGCATGGGAGCAATAGACTGTATCTCCTGTCCTACAGCCATTCTTCCCCTGAAATGGCTGGATAACAGGGAGCAATAGATTGTATTCTCCTGTCCTACAGTATCATCTCCCTGAAATGGCTGAATAACAGGGAGCAATAGATTGTATTCTCCTGTTCCTATAAAACGGGCAAAAAACAGTCATCACTCCCCTGAAATGGCTGATAACAGGGAGCAGATAGATTGTATTTCTCCTTGTCCTACAGTCATCCTCTCCCCTGAAATGTCTGATAACAGGGAGCAATAGATTGTATTCTCCTGTCCTACAGTCATCCTCTCCTTGAAATATCTGATAACAGGGAGCAATAGACTGTATTCTCCTGTCCTACAGTCATCCTCTCCCTGAAATGTCTGATAACAGGGAGCAATAGATTGTATTCTCCTGTCCTACAGTCGTCCTCTCCCTGAAATGGCTGATAACAGGGAGCAATAGATTGTATTTTCCTGTCCTACAGTCGTCCTCTCCCCTGAAATGTCTGATAACAGGAGCAATAGATCGTATTCTCCTGTCCTACAGTCATCCTCTCCTCTGAAATGGCTGATAACAGGGAGCAATAGATTGTATTCTCCTGTCCTACAGTCATCCTCTCCCCTGAAATGGCTGATAACAGGGAGCAATAGATTGTATTCTCCTGTCCTACAGTCGTCCTCTCCCCTGAAATGGCTGATAACAGGGAGCAATAGATTGTATTCTCCTGTCTATCAGTCATCCTCTCGCCTGAAATGTCTGATAACAGGGAGCAATAGATTGTATTCTCTGTCCTACAGTCATCCTCTCCCCTGAAATGTCTGATAAGCAGGAGCAATAGATTGTATTCTCCTGTCCTAAGTCATCCTCTCCCCTGAAATGTCTGATAACAGGGAGCAATAGATTGTATTCTCCTGTCCTAACAGTCATCCTCTCCCTTGAAATATCTGATAACAGGAGCAATAGACTGTATTCTCCTGTCCACAGTCATCCTCTCCCCTGAAATGTCTGATAACAGGGAGCAATAGATTGTAATTCTCCTGTCCTACAGTCGTCCTCATCACCCTGAATGGCTGATAACAGCGGAGCAATAAGATTGTATTTCCTGTCCTAACAGTTCGTCCTCACGTCCCCTGAATGTCTGCATAACAGGGAGAAAAGATTGTATTCTCCTGTCCTAAGTCACCTCTCCTCTGAAATGCCTGATAACAGGAAGCAATAGACGGTATTCTGTCTTACAGTCATCCTCTCCCCTGAAATGTTCTGATAAACAGGGAGCAATAGACCTGTATTCTCCTGTCCTACAGTCATCCTCTCCCCTGAAATGTCTGATAACAGGGAGCAATAGATTGTATTCTCCTGTCCTACAGTCATCCTCTCCCTGAAATGGTCTGATAACAGGGAGCAATAGATTGTATTCTCCTGTCCTACAGTCATCCTCTCCCCTGAAATGTCTGATAACAGGGAGCAATAGATTGTATTCTCCTGTCCTACAGTCATCCTCTCCCCTGAAATGTCTGATAACAGGGAGCAATAGATTGTATTCTCCTGTCCTACAGTCATCCTCTCCCCTGAAATGGCTGATAACAGGGAGCAATAGATTGTATTCTCCTGTCCTACAGTCATCTCTCCTCCTGAAATGTCTGATAACAGGGAGCAATAGATTGTATTCTCCTGTCCTACAGTCATCCTCTCCCCTGAAATGGCTGATAACAGGGAGCAATAGATTGTATTCTCCTGTCCTACAGTCATCCTCTCCCCTGAAATGTCTGATAACAGGGAGCAATAGATTGTATTCTCCTGTCCTACAGTCATCCTCTCCCCTGAAATGGCTGATAACAGGGAGCAATAGATTGTATTCTCCTGTCCTACAGTCATCCTCTCCCCTGAAATGGCTGATAACAGGGAGCAATAGATTGTATTCTCCTGTCCTACAGTCATCCTCTCCCCTGAAATGTCTGATAACAGGGAGCAATAGATTGTATTCTCCTGTCCTACAGTCATCCTCTCCCCTGAAATGTCTGATAACAGGGAGCAATAGATTGTATTCTCCTGTCCTACAGTCATCCTCTCCCCTGAAATGTCTGATAACAGGGAGCAATAGATTGTATTCTCCTGTCCTACAGTCATCCTCTCCCCTGAAATGTCTGATAACAGGGAGCAATAGATTGTATTCTCCTGTCCTACAGTCATCCTCTCCCCTGAAATGTCTGATAACAGGGAGCAATAGATTGTATTCTCCTGTCCTACAGTCATCCTCTCCCCTGAAATGGCTGATAACAGGGAGCAATAGATTGTATTCTCCTGTCCTACAATCATCCTCTCCCCTGAAATGTCTGATAACAAGGGAGCAATAGATTGTATTCTCCTGTCCTACAGTCATCCTCTCCCCTGAAATATCTGATAACAGGGAGCAATAGACTGTATTCTCCTGTCCTACAGTCATCCTCTCCCCTGAAATGTCTGATAACAGGGAGCAATAGATTGTATTCTTCCTGTCCTACAGTCGTCCTCTCCCCTGAAATGGCTGATAACAGGAAGCAATAGATTGTATTCTCCTGTCCTACAGTCATCTTCTCCCCTGAAATGGCTGATAACAGGGAAGCAATAGACTGTATTTCTCCTGTCCTACAGTCATCCTCTCCCCTGAAATGTCTGATAACAGGGAGCAATAGATTGTATTCTCCTGTCCTACAGTTATCCTCTCCCCTGAAATGTCTGATAACAGGGAGCAATAGACTGTATTCTCCTGTCCTACAGTCATCCTCTCCCCTGAAATGTCTGATAACAGGGAGCAATAGATTGTATTCTCCTGTCCTACAGTCATCCTCTCCCCTGAAATGTCTGATAACAGGGAGCAATAGATTGTATTCTCCTGTCCTACAGTCATCCTCTCCCCTGAAATGTCTGATAACAGGGAGCAATAGATTGTATTCTCCTGTCCTACAGTCATCCTGTCTGATAACAGGAGCAATAGATGTCCTGTCTTCCTCTCCCCCCTGAAATGTCTGATAACAGGAGCAATAGATTGTATTCTCCTGTCCTACAGTCATCCTCTCCCCTGAAATGTCTGATAACAGGGAGCAATAGATTGTATTCTCCTGTCCTACAGTCATCCTCTCCCCTGAAATGTCTGATAACAGGGAGCAATAGATTGTATTCTCCTGTCCTACAGTCATCCTCTCCCCTGAAATGTCTGATAACAGGGAGCAATAGATTGTATTCTCCTGTCCTACAGTCATCCTCTCCCCTGAAATGGCTGATAACAGGGAGCAATAGATTGTATTCTCCTGTCCTACAGACACCCTCTCCCCTGAAATGTCTGATAACAGGGAGCAATAGATTGTATTCTCCTGTCCTACAGTCACCCTCTCTCCTGAAATGTCTGATAACAGGGAGCAATAGATTGTATTCTCCTGTCCTACAGTCATCCTCTCTCCTGAAATGTCTGATAACAGGGAGCAATAGATTGTATTCTCCTGTCCTACAGTCATCCATCTCCTGAAATGTCTGATAACAGGGAGCAATAGATTGTATTCTCCTGTCCTACAGTCATCCTCTCCCTGAAATGTCTGATAACAGGGAGCAATAGACTGTATTCTCCTGTCCTACAGTCATCCTCTCCCCTGAAATGACTGATAACAGGGGGCAATAGACTGTATCTCCTGTCCTACAGTCATCCTCTCCCCTGAAATGTCTGTTAACAGGGGCAATAGATTGTATTCTCCTGTCCTACAGTCATCCTCTACCCTGAAATGTCTGATAACAGGGAGCAATAGATTGTATTCTCCTGTCCTACAGTCATCCTCTCCCCTGAAATGTCTGATAACAGGGACCAATAGACTGTATTCTCCTGTCCTACAGTCATCCTCTACCCTGAAATGTCTGATAACAGGGGGCAATAGACTGTATTCTCCTGTCCTACAGTCATCCTCTACCCCTGAAATGTCTGATAAACAGGGAGCAATAGATTGTATTCTCCTGTCCTACAGTCATCCTCTACCCTGAAATGTCTGATAACAGGGAGCAATAGATTGTATTCTCCTGTCCTACAGTCATCCTCTCCCCCTGAAATGTCTGATACAGGGAGCAATAGATTGTATTCTCCTGTCCTACAGTCATCCCTCCCCCTGAAATGTCTGATAACAGGGAGCAATAGATTGTATTCTCCTGTCCTACAGTCATCCTCTCCCCTGAAATGTCTGATAACAGGGAGCAATAGATTGTATTCTCCTGTCCTACAGTCATCCTCTCCCCTGAAATGACTGATAACAGGGAGCAATAGATTGTATTCTCCTGTTCTACAGTCATCCTCTCTCCTTAACAGGGAGCAATAGACTATAACTCTTTTTTTATGAAATTGTTTTAAAACATAACAAAAAACAAGCTAACAGATAACCATATAATAATTACAGAAAATCTAATTCGAACCATATCTTCCCTTCCAGCCAGTCCATACCTCCTACATATATCACACACACCTCTCACATGAAACACACATAATATATACACTATATACATATAATATACTATATGCACATCCATCACCATCCCCCAGAATTTTTTTTGTATTTTTTTTTATTTATTTATTTTTTAACTTAGCAATATCAGAACCAAATCATATAAACTAACTAAAAAGCAAAAACTGGTCCACCGCCAAAAAATAAAGAAAATAACAATAAAGAAAATAATGATACAACAATAAATCCACCCTATTTTTTATTTCCTCACACCCACACATCTAAATTCACATGAAAAACTGTTCTGGTACAAGAAAAAACCTGAGCTCTGTCCCCAGCCCTTTAGTTCATCCCTAGGTCAGGCTGAGGCCAAAACAGTCCTTGCTTTCACTGTCTCCATGACCCTAAGTCCCCCACCCAGCCTGGGCAGTCCCTGAGGGCCAGCAGGACCTAGAAATGAAAAGACAGGACCCTACTGTCAAGAAGTCTCCTGGACATGGTCCTAATCTCCCTCATTCCCAAGCCCCACCGCCAGATGATCTTCAGAGTCAGGGCAGCGTAAGCCGGGAGATGCCCATGAGGTGTACGGAGATCCTTCACTCACCCACCTGTCTCCCATTCCTGGAAGAAAGGCTGGAACTATCCTTTACAAGAGACTACCCACAAAGGAGCCCTCTCTTTCCAGAAGTTTGCAATGTTTGCTTTAAGAAAGAATACCACTGGGTTGACCATACCCAACCCGCCTTGTCTCCTTGTGCGGTATGTGATCTCCGTCCTGATTAGGTTCAGTCTGTTACCACATAAGAGCTGGAAAAACAGACTGTAAACCCGTGGCCAGAGAGACTCCGGAAAGATACAGACGCTGCCCAAGTATATAAACAAAGGTACGCTTTGCACAGATTGACCCTTTCCCAAAGGGTTAAAGACTAACCCTTCCATTGGTCCACCTTTTGGGTGGCATCCTTCAGCCTGATTTCCCAATTTGTCTGATGATAATCATCGGGGCCAAATTCGATGCCTACAAACCTTTGCCCTACCTTGGGGTTCTGGGGAAGGTGCCCTGGAGACTAAAATCAGGCTCTCCTCCTCCCAGACAGAGAGTCTCACATTTCTCCCGCTTGATACTGGTGCAGTGAGGAAGCCAGGAAGCAGGCTCTGCCCCCGCATACAAAGTTTGTAGTCAGCTAACGAACCTCCCTGGCAGGCCATACTTCAAAAGGACAGACCACAGGTACTCATGACCAACCCGGTCAAAAGCCTTAGCCTGATCCAAAGACAGCAGGTACCCCTTCCAAAGACCCGCCCTGCTCTGCTCGACAGCCTCCCGGACACTAAAGACAGTGCTTAAAGCGCTCCGACCAGGAACAGAACAGTACTGAGTCCCCGAGAGGAGACCTGGCACAAATTTTACCAGATGACTGAACAGTATCTTGGCCAGAATCTTCCTATCCGTATTGAGAAGCGTATTGGGATGCCAATTCTCAATACGGCAAGCATCTTTTCCCTTTGATAGAATAATCAAGGCTGACCTCCTCATTGACTTTGGCAGAGTGCCCGGGGATAGACACTCATTTAATACCTCGGTCAAGAGGGGAACCAAAAGGTCCTTAAACTACTTATACCATTCGGATGTTAAGCCATCTGGACCTGGCCATTTCTTGAGCCAAAGCCCCACAATGGCCAGTCTCACTTCCTCTTCCCTTATTGGCTCTACCAAAACATCAAGAGAAAAATCACCTCTTGGCTCAGGGACAATTTCATCCAAGAAAGCTAATATCTGACCCTGATCAAGTTCCTTCTTACCCAAGAGATGTGAGTAAAAGGATCTGATGACTTTCAAGATCCCTGACTTGGACTTTTTCAGGGATCCCATACTGTCAGTCAGTCCAGCCACATACTTACAACTCACAGCCATCTTACAGTTTCTGTAAGAGTCGGGCGAACGGTACTTCCCAAAATCCCTCTCAAAAACCAAAGATGCTTGCCCATCATACTGACATCTCATGAGCAAAGATTTCACACGAGAGATATCCTCATGGCTACCTCCTATCGAGACCAGATGCTCGAGTTTCTTCCTCAGAACCTGGTACAAACAATATTTGTTCAGACTCCCGAGGCTAGAGAGCTTACGGAAGAAACTCGCAACCCGATACTTCAACATCTCCCACCACTCCGACTTACTATTATAAAGGTCCATTAAAGGTACCTGACTCTGCAGAAAGTCCTCAAAAGACTGTCTGATCTCCGAATCTTCCAGGAGTGCCGAATTCAGCTTCCACAGACCTATACCCAGCTGAGGAGTCTCTGCACCATTCAGAGAGAACATAATCAAAACGTGGTCGGAGAACTCTACCTCCATAGCCGCTAAGGCCAAAAAGACGGCTTCCCCTTTCAAAATCTATTCTAGACTTGACCTGACTACCTCTAAAGTAAGTGAGCACTTCATGGCCTGGGGTGTGCCGGAGGTGGACGTCCACCAGACGAGTCTCACTAACTATACTGTTCAGAGCGATCGCATCATAAGCCAGCCTCTGGTCTCACTTACGGTCCCACTTAGTCTGAGGACCGTAGATGTTTATGAGCCGAAGCTCCTGTCCCCTCATGAGAACATCCAGGATCAAGCACCTCCCTATTTCTAGCTCGATTACCCGTCTGAATTTAACTCTTTTGGCTGTTTTAAAAAGAACCACCACCCCGCTATATGGCTCGGCCACAAGAGACCAATATGATGGCCCTAGCCGCTATTCCTGCTTGGCTTTATAAAGATCTGCCAAGCTTGACAGCCCGGTCTCTTGCAAAAATAAAACATCAGCTTTAACCCGGCTGAAAAAATCAAAGACCATAAATCTTGCCGTATCTGACTTTATGCCAGCGTCAACGGGGTAAGTGCCGCCATCCTTAGTGATTGAACTAGTTAGCCCTGTCTTCCTTCTGTCTTTTCAGACAAAAGAGGTATCCATGACATCTTTGCCTGCTGGCCCTGGTTTAGCCCCCTCCCTTGAGGGCATTACACCCTCTATGGGAGGAGACTCGCCACCCCCTGGAAGAGCCTCCGCTATGCCCTTTGATACCCTGTCCTCACCCTCATACTCTGAAGAGGAGGGAGAGATGTTATGAAGGCCATGATACCGGTTGGAAAGATCAAAAAGAGGGGAGACAGTCGAGCCTTCCTCTGGTACTTGGTCCAAGGTGAGAGGCACAGATGGATCCCACTCTAGAGGGGGCTACCTGTCTCCTTCCTCTTCTTTTTCCTCCCTGCACCCCGCTTTTTACGCTTTCCCTTTAGCTGTTTTTTGTAGTCCTGATCCAAACTCTCACCATATGAAGAGGACACAACTGTGGCATCTGATGTTATCTCTTCCCTTAGCAGTTTTTCGACCTCCTCGTCCACCTCACTGTCCCTCGGGTCCTCAGCTGCAAGATCGGCCGTCTGGCCAGGGGTAGGGACCATCACATCTGCCACCTGCAATGTTTCCTGGCCTTCTGGCGCCACTCTTGTTGCCTGATCTTCGAAGACGACACCTTCTTGTTTTCCTTCCCTGGACCCTTTCCTCTTCCGCCACCACCGTTCCCTTCACTGGCTGACACCCACCTCCTTCAGGACAGTGTTGGCGAAAGAACGCGGACAGTGGCTGTACGGGTGACCAAGGTCACCACACAGGTTACGCCGAATCCTGTCACAAGATGCAGCAAGATGACCTACCTCCCCGCATGTGGCACACTTGCAAATATCACACTGTGCGCTAAAGTGCGTGGGGCTGCTGCACTTATAGCAGACCTTCGGCTGTCCCCAGTAAAAGATCAAAATCCTGTCCTTCCCTAGGAAGGTTGAGAAGGGAATGTCATCCTCTCCATGGCCTGAAATGGCCGATAACAGGGAGCAGTAACTGGCGTTCCTCTCCCTTCTGTGGTTGACACATATATATTAGTGAGTTGTTATTCATGCAGTTTCCTGATATATAAGTGACATCCCCTGTGTGATAGATTCTGCTGTGTGGCCCTGTGGCAGTGTGGCCCCCAGCAGCTTTCACTCCCCCCCCCCCCAAAAGTGAAGAGGGCAGGTGGCCTCTATGCTCACTAGGAGGCCGCATGTCATATCATCTATACATGTAGCAGGGCTGGGGTGAGCGGTAGAGATGAGCAAATCTATTCGCCGCTTCGCAGATTCAATACGAATCTTGGAAATTTTTCAGCGGTGAAGAGAATCCGAATTTTTTGAGATTCGCTCTGTTAGATTCAAAAAAGTTCTTAAGGCTTTCTACGCATTCGCTACGTGCTTGTCCGATAAATTGTACGCTAATGCTACGTATAAGTTACTTTATACGCTGATGCGTACAAATTCAATTAATTAACAAACTTTTACTGTTAGTTCGTTATTCGAGCGGCAAAAGCCCGGGAAGAAAGGGGTCACCTGACCTAGTGGGCAGGGCTTGCTCTGATTGGCTCACAGGCTCGGTAATCCAGTGACATCAGTTGTGCTGCGACTGCTGAGACGAGCAGAAGCACTGTGTGTGAAGTTCTGAGACTCTGAGACCTGTGTTGTTGAAATTGGGGTGTAATTGTTCTGGGAATCCATATTACACATCAGGGATACTGCAGGGCAAGTGCAGGGCCAGTTCAGGGCTAGTAATTAATCAGGCAGGGAGAGAGAGACAGGGAGAGAGACAGAGAAAGAGACAGGGAGAGAGATAGGGAGAGAGACAGGGAGAGAGAGAGGGAGTGAGACAAGGAGAGAGACAGGGAGTGAGACAAGGACAGAGACGGGGAGAGAGACAGGGAGAGAGACAGGGAGAGAGACAGGGAGTGAAAGAGGGAGAGAGACAGGGAGAGAGACGGGGAGAGAGACAGGGAGAGACAAAGAGAGAGACGGGGAGAGAGACAGGGAGAGAGACAGGGAGTGAGAGAGGGAGAGAGACAGGGAGAGAGACGGGAAAAGAGACATGGAGAGAGACAGGGAGGGAGAGAGACAGGGAGAGAGACAGGGAGTGAGAGAGGGAGAGAGACAGGGAGAGAGACGGGGAGAGAGACAGGGAGAGACAAAGAGAGAGACGGGGAGAGAGACGGGGAGAGAGACAGGGAGAGAGACAGGGAGTGAGAGAGGGAGAGAGACAGGGAGAGAGACGGGGAGAGAGACAGGGAGAGAGACAGGGAGGGAGAGAGACAGGGAGAGAGACAGGGACAGACAAAGAGAGAGACGGGGAGAGAGACGGAGAGAGACGGAGTGAGAGAGGGAGAGAGACAGGGAGAGAGATAGGGAGAGAGACAAAGACCAGCTACAGGGCCACAGTCAAGTGAAAAATGTCTGGAATGGATAAGCAAAAGGGGTCCAGTTCCAGCCAGACCTCGAGCTCCAAAAAAAAGGAGAAGGTGGCACAGGGCAGCAGTGCCAAAGGACCTGTAGCCGGAGCTTCTACTTGTAGAATTACCAATACTTGGCCGGTGTTCCACCAGGCTAACCCACCAAAGAGCAAAATTGTAGTGGAGGAGAAAGTGGATGAGGTAGTGGAGTGGATGGCACACTCATCTCAGTCTCAGCCGGATGATCTGCTGTCATCTGCTGATCGCTAGACAATAGTACGCTGAGGATTCATACACAATTTGTACGCTCATGCGTACGTGTTCACAGAAGTTGCGTACCTTTTAAAACTGAACGTTCGTTATTAGTGCGCAAATGTTCACAAAATGCCACATAATAACGTATGATTTGTACGCAGATTCGCCAAACAGATTCATAGTATATACGAATATTATGAAAAGTTCGACAAATATTTGGCAAAGCGAATTTTAAATTATTCGCTCATCTCTAGTGGTGAAAGGGTTAAACCCAGGACTAGACATTAAATGGAGATAATTTCCCCGTTCTGGCACATATGGCGTGTAACGATGGCCGTTTATCGCAGCATATGGCAGACACGCAGCGCACACGTGTGCAGGACGGGGTAGTCAGTGGTTTATAAATCTAGTGGGGCCAGGTGATAAAAGCCGCAGCTGGGTCTCGTAGAGGACGCTCTTCATAGATGGCCTTCTAACGCCGCCCTGCAGGACTCCGCCATCTCTGTAACCCCAGGTCCCACATTCATTACTGTGTCATGTATTTAGGATGCAACCACCCAGCCAGGAGTATCATGAGAGGTCAGGGATGGCTGCAGATATTGGCTGCTACAGCAGGTGTTTCTGAAATCCTCGGTGATCGGCTGTGATCTGTAGGGGTAAGTGCTCAGTTCCCGTGCAGCACCACCACAGGTGATATGAAGTATTACACAATGTCCATTCATATCAGTGGCTTCTCTGTGTAACATGGGACAGAACATGTGCTCCAGAGCGAGAGAAGCTCCTTATAAACACTCTCCACTCCGAGAGATGAGGTTCCTAAACGGACGACCCCTTCAGTAACCCACAATTCCCTAATAGGGTCAATGACAGTGGGTTTTCTAAAATTGGACAACCTCTTGTGGTTGAGGTAGAAATCTCTTGAAGATCAGGGCAGTGGAGGTACAGACACTATTGGCTTCGAGGTTTGGACTTGGACTTTCTACAACCTCCTTTTCCAGGAGGACTGTGCTCCTAGAGGGGGTGATGAGAAAATCTGTGACTGCTTGGTTTTAGATAGCACCATAAATGTGGTCTGCTGAGCGCATTTACCTTTGTGATATCAAAAACACCTCCACAGTGATCCCTCAAAGGTACAACCTTAAAAGAGTCCACGGTGAAATGTTGTCCTGAGCCGGAATGGATCCTGGACCCCAGAGCTGGCGATCAGTCCTCCATGTGTGCCTGATGATGCTCCACGAAAGTATGCTGCTGATGGTTGGATTGTGAAGTCATACCCTAAAGTCAATCAGCCTAAGACCTTCTAGATGACTGAGGCCTGCTCTAAAGTCTACCCAGGACTTAGGAGAGATTACCTGATATCTCAGCTGGTATGAGAACATTCACCTCCTCCCCGTATACTCCGGACATGGGGCTTCAGCTTGATTTACATCACCGAATTTCAGGTTCCCATCTCGCTCCAAACATTTCCTCAGACATGACGGTTTTATGGCTGCAACAGATGGCGCAGCTTAATGCTTCTCTGCAAGGTGAACTCAACCTTTCCATGAGGAGGTGGCCACAAGGGCAGGAGATATTACTGTAGGAGAAGGAGGCGCTCACAGAGGGAAACATTCAGATATGGAGTTGATGAGTTTTTATGGCTCACCCCACTACAACTCCCAACATCAGGATAGGAGAGCCAAATGTTTGTCCCATCTCCTGCAGGAGGAAAGAGCATCTTGATCCTGGGTTGGGGTCCTCACTGTTCCTTTACTCCCCCAAGTTAGGGGAAGGATAGGGCTAAGATGACCTGTGATACTTCCTCCATGGGTCATTGTGTGTGTGGAGTATTCACCCTTGAACCTTCTGTTTTTGAGCAGAAATTCAGAACCTCCCAGTATTGTATTGTGCTGCATGTCCCACATATCATCGGTGCTTCTCCATCCGTGGTCGTATTAGGGCAGGTTTATTCTGAGGACACATTGACCACATAATGATGACGTGTTCTCTGGATCACATCACCATTGTCATTCCAGAATTCCACTGTAACAAATCTCTGATTTTCCATCTAATTTACTATAGCACAATCACACCCATCTGATCTCAGAACTATGAAATGAGACATGGAGCCTGCAGGAACATATGTGTGGATGATGTAAAAGATGAAGGTCCAAGCAGACCTACAGTATCACCATCAGGGGAGTAACACGTTTTAAAAAAAGAAAAGGTAACTGAGAAATGTTACCTTCGTTCATCACTCCAGACCATTACAAGTGATGTCCTAACCTGATCCACTATGATATCAGATGTATAGCACAAGAGTGCTAAACAATGCCTTGGGATCTACTATGTAGGCTCCGTCACATGATCAAGCTGAGGAACAACAATTTCAGAAATCGGATACTGGAGCTGTTGTCTGTCATTGTTATCTGTCTCATTATGGCTGCCCTCCTATAGATGATGACACTTCTGGTTGGACACGTGTCTTGGTATGGCTTCCCACTTTTGGATGATGGAACTCCTGGTTGGACATGGTATCAGTATGGCTACCCTTCAATAGCTGAGGTCACTGTTGGTTGTATATGGTCTCAGTATGGCTGTCCTCCTGTGGATGATGTCACTGTTGGTTGTATATGGTCTCAGTATGGCTGTCCTCCTGTGGATGATGTCACTGTTGGTTGGTTATGGTCTTAGTATGGCTGTCCTCCTGTGGATGATGTCAATGTTGGTTTGATATGGTCTCAGTATGACTGTCCTTCTCTAGATGATGTCAATGTTGGTTGGATATGGTCTCAGTATGGTTGTCCTCCTCTGGATTATGTCAATGTTGGTTGGATATGTTCTCAGTATGGCTGTCCTCCTGTGGATGATGTCAATGTTGGTTTGATATGGTCTCAGTATGACTGTCCTCCTCTGGATGATGTCAATGTTGGTTGGATATGGTCTCAGTATGGTTGTCCTCCTCTGGATGATGTCAATGTTGGTTGGATATGTTCTCAGTATGGCTGTCCTCCTGTGGATGATGTCAATGTTGGTTTGATATGGTCTCAGTATGACTGTCCTCCTCTGGATGATGTAAATGTTGGTTGGATATGTTCTCAGTATGGCTGTCCTCCTGTGGATGATGTCACTGTTGTTTGGATATGGTCTCAGTATGGCTGTCCTCCTGTGGATGATGTCACTGTTGGTTGGATATGGTCTCAGTATGACTGTCCTCCTGTGGATGATGTCACTGTTGTTTGGATATGGTCTCAGTATGGCTGTCCTCCTGTGGATGAAGTCACTGTTGGTTGGATATGGTCTTAGTATGACTGTCCTCCAGTGGATGATGTCACTGTTGTTTGGATATGGTCTCAGTATGGCTGTCCTCCTGTGAATGATGTCACTGTTGGTTGGATATGGTCTCAGTATGACTGTCCTCCTCTGGATGATGTCAATGTTGGTTGGATATGGTCTCAGTATGACTGTCCTCCTGTGGATGATGTCACTGTTGGTTGATTATGGTCTCAGTATGACTGTCCTCCTGTGGATGATGTTACTGTTAGTTGGATATGGTCTCAGTATGACTGTCCTCCTGTGGATGTCACTATTGGTTGGATATGGTCTCAGAATGGCTGTCCTCCTGTGGATGATGTCACTGTTGGTTTGATATGGTCTCAGTATGGTTGTTCTCCTGTGGATGATGTCACTGTTGGTTGGATAGGGTCTCAGTATGGCTGTCCTTCTGTGGATGATGTCACTGTTGGTTGGTTATGGTCTCAGTATGACTGTCCTCCTGTGGATGATGTCACTGTTGGTTGATTATGGTCTCAGATTGGCTGTCCTCCTGTGGATTATGTCACTGTTGGTTGGTTATGGTCTCAGTATGGTTGTCCTCCTGTGGATGATGTTACTGTTAGTTGGATATGGTCTCAGTATGGCTGTCCTCCTGTGGATGTCACTATTGGTTGGATATGGTCTCAGAATGGCTGTCCTCCTGTGGATGATGTCACAGTTGGTTGTGTATGGTCTCAGTATGGTTGTTCTCCTGTGGATGATATCACTGTTGGTTGGATAGGGTCTCAGTATGGCTTTCCTCCTGTGGATGATGTCAATGTTGGTTGGATATGGTCTCAGTATGACTGTCCTCCTGTGGATGATGTCACTGTTGTTTGGATATGGTCTCAGTATGGCTGTCCTCCAGTGGATGATGTCACTGTTGGTTGGATATGGTCTCAGTATGGCTGTCCTCCTGTGGATGATGTCACTGTTGGTTTGATATGGTCTCAGTATTACTGTCCTCCTGTGGATGAAGTCACTGTTGGTTGGATATGGTCTTAGTATGACTGTCCTCCAGTGGATGATGTCACTGTTGGTTTGATATGGTATCAGTATGGCTGTCCTCCTTTGGATGATGTCACTGTTGGTTGGATATGATCTCAGTATGGATGTCTTCCTGTGGATGATGTCACTGTTGGTTGGATATGGTCTCAGTATGGCTGTCCTCCAGTGGATGATGTCACTGTTGTTTGGATATGGTCTCAGTATGGCTGTCCTCCTGTGAATGATGTCACTGTTGGTTGGATATGGTCTCAGTATGACTGTCCTCCTCTGGATGATGTCAATGTTGGTTGGATATGGTCTCAGTATTGCTGTCTTCCTGTGGATGATGTCACTGTTGTTTGGATATGGTCTCAGTATGACTGTCCTCCTGTGGATGATGTCACTGTTGGTTCATTATGGTCTCAGTATGACTGTCCTCCTGTGGATGATGTTACTGTTAGTTGGATATGGTCTCAGTATGACTGTCCTCCTGTGGATGTCACTATTGGTTGGATATGGTCTCAGAATGGCTGTCCTCCTGTGGATGATGTCACTGTTGGTTTGATATGGTCTCAGTATGGTTGTTCTCCTGTGGATGATGTCACTGTTGGTTGGATAGGGTCTCAGTATGGCTGTCCTTCTGTGGATGATGTCACTGTTGGTTGGTTATGGTCTCAGTATGACTGTCCTCCTGTGGATGATGTCACTGTTGGTTGGTTATGGTCTCAGATTGGCTGTCCTCCTGTGGATTATGTCACTGTTGGTTGGTTTGGTCTCAGTATGGTTGTCCTCCTGTGGATGATGTTACTGTTAGTTGGATATGGTCTCAGTATGGCTGTCCTCCTGTGGATGTCACTATTGGTTGGATATGGTCTCAGAATGGCTGTCCTCCTGTGGATGATGTCACAGTTGGTTGTGTATGGTCTCAGTATGGTTGTTCTCCTGTGGATGATATCACTGTTGGTTGGATAGGGTCTCAGTATGGCTGTCTTCCTGTGGATGATGTCAATGTTGGTTGGTTATGGTCTCAGTATGGCTTTCTTCCTGTGGATGATGTCAATGTTGGTTGGATATGGTCTCAGTATGACTGTCCTCCTATGGATGATGTCACTGTTGTTTGGATATGGTCTCAGTATGGCTGTCCTCCAGTGGATGATGTCACTGTTGGTTGGATATGGTCTCAGTATGGCTGTCCTCCTGTGGATGATGTCACTGTTGGTTTGATATGGTCTCAGTATTACTGTCCTCCTGTGGATGAAGTCACTGTTCGTTGGATATGGTCTTAGTATGACTGTCCTCCAGTGGATGATGTCACTGTTGGTTTGATATGGTCTCAGTATGGCTGTCCTCCTTTGGATGATGTCACTGTTGGTTGGATATGGTCTCAGTATGGCTGTCCTCCTGTGGATGATGTCACTGTTGGTTGGATATGGTCTCAGTATGGCTGTCCTCCTGTGGATGAAGTCACTGTTGGTTGGATATGGTCTTAGTATGACTGTCCTCCAGTGGATGATATCACTGTTGGTTTGATATGGTCTCAGTATGGCTGTCCTCCTTTGGATGATATCACTGTTGGTTGGATATGGTCTCAGTATGGCTGTCCTCCTTTGGATGATGTCACTGTTGGTTGGATATGGTCTCAGTATGGCTGTCCTCTTGTGGATGATGTCACTTTAGGAGGATAGAAGATATCACTGCTGGTTAGATATACTCATGGTATGGTTGACCTCCTATAGATGATATCACTGCAGTTTATGTATGGTCTCAGTATGGCCGACCTCCTATAGATTATGTATGGTCTCAGTATGGCTGACCTCCTATAGATTATGTATGGTCTCAGTATGGCTGACTGCCTATGGATGATATCACTGTTGGTTGGACCTGGTCTCAGCATTATTGTCCTTCAAGAGCTCACCTGAGTATAACCACTGACCATGTGGTTGTTGATTTTTAGTGCTGTGCAGGGAAAAAGTTGAAGGCTTCTGCTCCATTCTTGCAATTATTGGGGTCAGATCCCCACATATGTTAATTTTGGCATACTCTTACACGTTATAAGCATTTTAATAAGTGATTATGGTTCATTTCTCTTTAGTATGCCACATTTAGGCATTGTGACTACACATCTTATTGTAGAGGACCTGCATCTGCTGAGACCTCTCAGAGAATGTACTCCAATAGTTACATCTTCTAAACTGAAGATCTCAGTATTATAACTCAGATCCTGATATGTGGACAGTGGAAAGTCATATATACTGAACAGGGGACCCTCCACCATACTGTACTGGAGACCACCATGAAGACCATCTATTTCACATGGAGCTCAAAGAACATGACCAAATAAACGTGAGAGACAAACTACAAGCTTCATTCCCCATGCACGTAGGTGGGATTGATTCACAGCTGATATGGATGATGTCACGTTTCATACATTATTGAAAGAAATGAAGACTTTGTCCATAATCTCACTGAATGTAGGAACCTCCAAACTGTGGGACGTGGACAGGACTCCACGAGTTCCTACACTTTAAGCAAGGGGCCAAAACTTTACCAACAATCTTATCTAGTAGTAATCAAAATTATAGATGATCAAATCTTCAAAAATTTGCTTCGGCGAATAATCTACGAATTTATAACAAGATTCTTTCTTAATACGAATTTATTCGGTCAAAGTTGCATTAAAAAATAATCGTTGTTTTGCGAACATTCCTACACAAATTACGAACATAGGGATGGGATGCCATGGGGGTATATTCCACCTGATTCTCCACTTATAGGCTGTGACGAGCTTGGGGCAGGTACGGCCGTATGACAGACCTGCGGCACACAAAGTACTCCTCCCCTTCCTCGTCGTCTGCGAGGAAGCCACAGCCTCTCTCCATCGAAAACCAGATGACGGTTCCTTTGTGCCGTTCCAGCGTAGGTTCTCCCGGCCTCGGATGGTCCAGTATTTGGATGACCCAGTCCTCCACCGCTTTCTTATAGTCCCATAGGGTCTGGGCGTTGGCCATCACTGATGCAGGCACGATGGGATTCTGTCGCATGGAAGGTGTTCTCCTCCTGCGGGTTACTTGTGCCAGTCTGATCACTTCGGGCCTCTCCGGTGGTTCTGGGTCGCTACCTCACACTATCTCTCCCCACTTTGGTCGCAGTTGTTTCGCCATGCTGTGGTATCTTGTTCATCGCTGTCTTGAACTGGAGAGGAGTTCGGAGTAATGAGGGAGGAGTCTTCACTCTCTATACTTGCAAACAGAAAGTTCCTGGTGGGCTGGGCTGTTTTTTCCCACTTCTTAGGGGGGCGTATCTTCACTTTCCCGCTGTTGAGGGGGTGTATCATCATTTTCCCGCTTCTGGGGGCAAAAAGAATGTGTACGTAGCGTTACCGTTAATAACATTTAATATTCGTACAAAGCAAGATAGATTCGCTCATTTCTAATTAAAATCATCTGGACTGGAAGAGCATCCACCACTGTCCCAGGAGTGATGAAGAGTCTCCAGGATTACTCCAGCTGTACGTTATTGACTATTAGGATAAACATGATGGTGCCGTATGAACCCCACCTGTTATATAGCTGAATAGCAACCAATGGTTTACATGCTGACACCTGGTCACTGGATGTTCTTATTCTGGACTATAGGAAGTCACCACAAGAGGGAGCTCTCAAATGTCCAGGTTAGAATAAACTGGTGGGAATAACATTCATCAATAAATCTTCAGTAGTCTCTAACCTCCCACAAAGCAATGCATAAATAGTACAAACAAATATAATAAATGATGTAATATAACTTATCAGAGAAAATGCCTTGTTCTCCAGTTATCAGCTGCTAGCACTCAATAGTAATGTCCACATGTACCCCCTTCACTGTAGTTATGTCCATATGTGCCCACTTCACAGTAGTAATATCCACATGTGCGCCCTTCACAGTAGTTATATCCAGGTATGTGTGCCTCACAGTAGTTATCTCCAGATATGTGCCCCTCACAGTAGTTATATCCAGGTATGTGCCTCTCACAGTAGTTATATCCAGATATGTGCCCCCCCCACAGTAGTTATATCCAGATATGTGCCCCTCACAATAGATATGTCCAGATATGTACCCCCTCATAGTAGTTATGTCCAGATATGTGCCCCCTCACAGTAGTTATGGCCAGATATGTGCCCCCTCACAGTAGTTATGCCCAGATATGTTCCCCTCACAGTAGTTATGGCCAGATATGTGCCCCTAACAGTAGTTATGACCAGATATGTTCCCCTCACAGTAGTTATGGCCAGATATGTGCCCCTCACAGTAGTTATGTCCAGATATGTCCCCCCTCACAGTAGTTATGTCCAGATATGTTGCCCCTCACAGTAGTTATACCCAGATATGTGCCCATTCACAGTAATTATATCCCAGATATGTGCCCCCCTCACAGTGGATATGACCAGATAATGTGCCCCTCACAGAAGTTATGTCCAGATATGTGCCCCCTTACAGTAGATATGTCCAGATATGTGCCCCTCACATTAGTTATGTCCAGATATGTGCCACCACAGTAGTTTTTGCACAGATATGTGCCCCTCACAATAGTTATGTCCAGATATGTGCCCCCACAGTAGTTATGTCCAGATATGTGCCCCTCACAGTAGTTATGTCCAGATATGTGCCCCCCACAGTAGTTTTGCACAGATATGTGCCCCTCACAGTAGTTATGTCCAGATATGTGCCCCTCACAGTAGCGATGCCCAGATATGTGCCCCCTCACAGTAGTTATACAGATATGTGCCCCTCACAGTAGTTATACCAGATATGTGCCCCTCACAGTAGTTATACCAGATATGTGCCCTCACAGTAGCGATGCCCAGATATGTGCCCCTCACAGTAGTCATGGCCAAATATGTGCCCCTCACAGTAGTAATGTCCAGATATGTTGCCCCCCTCCACAATACTCATGACCAGATATGTGCCCCTCACAGTTAGTTATGAACCAGATATGTGCCCTCTCACAGTAGTTATGTCCAGATATGTGCCCCTCACAGTAGTTATGGCCAAATATGTGCCCCCTCACAGTAGTAATGTCCAGATATGTGCCCCCCCTCACAGTGATTATGAGCAGATATGTGCCTCCCTCACAGTAGTTATGGCCAAATATGTGCCCCTCATCAGTAGTAATGTCCAGATATGTGCCCCCTCACAGTAATTTATTGACCAGATATGTGCTCCCTCACAGTAGATATGTCCAGATATGTGCCCCCTCACAGTAGATATGTCCAGATATATATCCCCTCACAGTAGTTATGTCCAGATATGTGCCCCTCACAGTAGCGATGCCCAGATATGTGCCCCTCACAGTAGTTATACCAGATATGTGCCCCTCACAGTAGTTATACCCAGATATGTGCCCCTCACAGTAGTTATACCAGATATGTGCCCCCTCACAGTAGTTATACAGATATGTGCCCCTCACAGTAGCGATGCCCAGATATGTGCCCCTCACAGTAGTCATGGCCAAATTTGCCCCTCACAGTAGTAATGTCCAATATGTGCCCCCTCACAGTAGTTATGTCCAGATATGTGCCCTCACAGTAGTTATGACCAGATATGTGCCCCCTCACAGTAGTATGTCCAGATATGTGCCCCCCTCACAGTATTTATGACCAGATATGTGCCCCCTCACAGTAGATATGTCCAGATATGTGCCCCTCACAGTAGATATGTCCAGATATGTGCCCCCTCACAGTAGATATGTCCAGATATATATCCCCTCACAGTAGTTATGTCCAGATATGTGCCCCTCACAGTAGATATACCAGGTATGTGCCTCTCACAGTAGTTATGCCCAGATATGTGCCCTTCACAGTAGTTATGTCCAGATATGTGCCCTTCACAGTAGTTATGTCCAGATATGTGCCCCCTTCACACAAAGTAAAAAAACAAACAGTGAATACTTACCTAGTTCCTCCAATGCTCACCCTGCACTCCCCAGTAGCTGGATACTGTCACCCATGGCTCTGCTGGGTAGGAGGAGTACAGGCTGATCCCAGGCCGGCCTTGCTCCTCCTGCACAGTCCAGCAGCACGATGTGTGACAGTACATTGTGATGCTGGAGATCACCGGCCGCTGAATGGTGGAACGGGCATTTTACAGCCGCCTGCTTCATCATTACATGACATACCTTAGACCTTCCAGGACCGTGGGACAGCCACTGAAATCCAGGACTCTCCTGCCAGATGTGGGACGGTTGGGATGTATGCTCTACGGGTAGACATCATTACAGCTAATCTCCATCCATCAGCCCAAGGACAACTGAGAATTATACATGGAACCTGTAGAGGGAACAACTGCAAAAATAATAGTTGCAGGGGGCTTCTGGTTGTCAGTGGGCCCCACCAGGCCCCTGACAGGCAGGTTAGATGGTACTGCAAATTTCATCGGTATCTACATCCTCAGGACACAGATGCAGTCATTGTACTCACCTCACAGACATATTGATAGTAGTACCCGCCTATGTAATGGTAGTGGTACCCCATGTAGCAGTCGTAGTACCACCACCCCCATGTAGTGGTAGTAGTACCCTCTATGCATCAGTAGTAGCACCTCCCATGCAGCAGTAGTAGTACCCTCATGTAGCAGTAAAAGTACCCCCATTTAGTGGTAGTAGTATATCCCCATGCAGCAGTAGTAGTACCCTCATGTAGCAGTAGTAGTAGTAACATGTACCCCTCATATAGTGGTATTAGTACCCTCATGTAGCCATAATAGTACCTTCATGTAGTGGTAGTAGTACCCTTTACGAAGCAGTAGTAGTACCCCACATGTAGTGGTAGTAGTTTCCCCTAGTAATGGTAGTTGTACCCCTCATGCAGTGTTAGTAGTACCCCATGTAGCAGTAATAGTACCCCACAAGTAGTGGTAGCATTACCCCCTTGCAGAAGTAGTAGTACCCTTGTGTAGCAGTAAAAGTAACCCAATGTAGTGGTAGCAGTACCTCTCATATCGCAGTAGTACCCTCATGTATTGGTAGTAGTACCCTCATGTAGTGGTAGTAGTACTCATGTCACAGTAGTATACCTCATGTATTGGTAGTAGTACTCATGTATTGTAGTAGTACCTCACGTAGTGGTAGTAGTACTCATGTCACAGTAGTAGTACCCTCATGTAGTGGTAGTAGTACTCTCATGTAGTGGTAGTAGTACCTCCCTGTAGCAGTAATAGTACCCCTCATGCAGTGGCAGTTGTACTCTCATGTAGTGGTAGTAGTACCCTCTTGTTGCGGTAGTAGTACCTCATGTATTGGTAGTAGTACCTCATGTATTGGTAGTAGTACCTCATGTAGTGGTAGTAGTACCCTCATGTAGTGCCAGTAAACCCTCATGTAATGTGGTAGTACTCATGTCGCAGTAGTACCCTCATGTATTGGTAGTAACCCTCATGTAGTGGCAGTAGTACTCATGTCCAGTAGTACCCTCATGTAGTGCAGTAGTACCTCATGTGTGTAGTGGTAGTATCATGTCGCAGTAGTACCCTCATGTAGTGGCAGTAGTACCCTCATGTAGTGGTGGTAGTACTCATGTCGCAG
>ONZH01026424.1:0-204358 GCA_900303285.1 Rhinella marina | reverse complement strand
GAAGAAAATGCTGACATTGTGATACTCTGCCAGAGATCCTAGGTCACCAGCCCTGTGACCAGGGAGCCAGCCAGATGACTGAGCCACAGATCCTTAGCCAGCAGCCTTTTGATCAGGGTACCAGCCTTCTGAGAGAGAGAGGGGGGCAGCTAGCTCAGGCCTCAGCACAAAACCTTCTGCCAGAGAGGAGACTGGAGAAGCCAGCTCAATGTCTTGTCTGTATTGTTTTGATATTGAGTTCCTCCAGTAAAGAAGCACACTGGTTTACTGCAAACCTTGACTCTCTGGACCTAATTCCCATTGGAGTGGACCACGTCTTACCATCCCTTCCAGAGAGCAGGAACACTTGGTGACACCTCAGTGGTGTCCGAAGGACCCAGCGTAGTATTGGGGCCACTCCAAACAACTACACCCATATTATACCCCTAACTTTAACAGCCAGAAAAGATCCTGCAATCTTGAGAAAATTGTCTTTCAATTCAAATGCAAATTAGGTCTCAAGGGCACCAAAGGTGGGACTGAGCGGTTGGGTGAACCATAGCTCCAGCCTTTTCCCCTCCAAGCACCATCCTCTCTTGTTTCACTGACAGAACCAGGTGTCCCTGGTGTCATTATACCTGGCCCTGCCAATCAAACGAGAGGGAGGTCCTGGGAGGGGAAAGGGCTGGAATCCTGCTCAGGCCCAACCTTGTGCTCTTGAGAGCTAATTTGCATATGAATTAAAAGCCAGTTTTCCAAAGATTGTGGGATTTTTTTTCTGGCTGCTAAAGGTATGGGTATAATATGGGAAAGCCAGACATTGTGCACAGATTAAAGGTGGACTTCCTTTAAAAACCTAAAGCAAAACACCTGACATTGCTGGCACTTGCAATCATACAGTAGTACACAAGAGTTTCACTGTACCCCTAGGTTCTTTTCTGGAATCCATGGACATGCTTCCTTGCGACATGGTTCCAGTACTTTGGCCTCAATTCACATTACATATCTCCATTTACAATGGCTGCGTTCCCCATAGATGACATTACAGATGTGGCTGCTCTTTGTGTGACGCTCTCTCCACCGAAGTCCAAGTAAGCAGCTGCATCTTGTCATGAAACAGAAATATAAGTAATTACATCATGTAATCAATATTACTGCCTGGAACTGTTCTCACCTGGTAATGGTGACATTAGTGGATGCCACCCAAATCTGTTATTCAATAACTCAAAAATAACTAAAAAGAATATTAAAGGGGTTTTCTGGGACTCACGTTGATTACACAGAACATACCTGTAGGAAAAAATTTGTGATATACTTACCATTCTGAAACTGCATGGACTGTCCTCCCTGGAACCCAGTCAAGAGATGTTCTTCTGAGATTCCAGCTTCCATCATCGTCATGTTCTTTACCAAGTTTGGATGGGGCATCACTTCTTCTGTGGATGGGAGCAGAACTATTCCCTTCCCTGGCACATGCGCAAAACTCCTCAATCTACCTCATCTGCTCATAGTTCTGGGTCCTTCCACAGCAGAAGTATATGGACCGGACATCACTTGAAGCGACGTCACGTGTATGGTCCAGGCCTGAAACCTGGTATAGGATGTGACATTGGCTGATCTGTACAACTTCAGAATGGCAGGTATATTATATGCTTTCTCCAACAGGTGAGTTCTTTGTAACTAAGGAATCTCTGTGGAATACTGAAAACCTTTTTAAGGGTGAAAATTATTTTTTCTGAAGTAAATCCACATGAAAATCTGCACCAAAATCTGTAATGAGGTCCTCTTTGTTTAAAGGGGTTTTGTGAGATTTTGATATTGAATATTGAATATCAGATTGGCACCCCGCCGATCAACTGTTTGAAGAGATTGCAGTGCCCCGGTGAGCTCTGTGGCCTCCTCACAGCTTACGAAGCACTGTTCCGTACATTGTATAGCAGCTGTGTTTGGTTTTGCAACTGAGCCCCATTCACTTGAATAGGACTGTGCTGCATAGGCCATGTCAAAGATGAAGGTGATGTACTAGGCCTCGGAAGAGGGCGTGGCGCCCACTGGTCTTTTGAAACAGATGATCGTCAGTGGTGTTTGGAGTCAGGCCCTGGCTAATCTGACGTTGATGAGCTATCCTGATTCCTGAGGACAGGCCATCAATATCAGAATCTCAGAAAACCTGTTTAAATGTGTATTTCATTGTGGATTTTGGTGGGGATTGAGCTGTGGATTTCACTCGTTTCATGTCAAAGAGTGAAAGTCTGCCATGAAAATCTGTGGCATTTGTGCAACGGAGAGGACAGAAATGCCCCATTCACTACCACTGTACTCTATTTTGTTGAGGAATTTCAGTGCGAATAACCGCTGAAAATCTGTAACTACTCAATGTGAACTCACCCTTAAAGGGGTTTTCCGAGACTTTATTAGTGATAGGTCATCAGCATCTGATCAAGGGAGACCGACACCCAGGACCCCTGCCGATTAGCTTTTTGAGAAGACAGTGGTGCTCACAGTAGCCATGGCCTTCGCTCTGCTTAGCTGGGTCATGTGATGTTGCGTTCATCGATTACATGGCCTAGGCACAGCTCAGCCCCATTGAAGTGAATCGGGGTGAGCTCCGTTACCAAGCACACCCGCTATCAAATGATCAAATAGACAGCGCTGTTCTTGGTGAGCAGGGAGAAGGCTGCGATGCTACTGCAAGCGCTGGTGGCTTTTCAAACAGCTGATCGGCAGGGATCTTGGGTGTCAGACCCCCACCGATCAGATACTGATAACCTTTCCAGACGATAGGCAATCAGTTGTAAAGTCTCAAACATTTAAGAAGACAGCTAAACTGCTGTGAAGGTCCCTCCACTAGGACCTTCATCATTGTCACTAATTGACCATTTTTTATACTTGCACATAACAGAATACAGAGCAAATCAAATATAAAGTGAGGGCACAAGGGAGTCCTAAAAACAGCCTAAAATAAATCCTGAGCATTTGTAAGAGGAATGCTTCAGATTGCTCCAGCAGGACGGCTGCCAGTTCCTTGAGTGATGATGCTGGAGGGAATCTTCTCCTCTGTCATGTTTCGAGTGCTGGCCACAGCTCTATTCTGTGGGGACAATGCTGGCAATGGGAGATGTTGAGTCTCTTTTTGAACCCAGCCGATAACAAATCTGTGCATCCACAGGTACTGTCATCTTGACAAGACCATCTTTTGCCAAAAATAGAGATTGCACCAGATCGCCTACCCTGGCGTATTTTTTAGCATATAAAGTAATAATGCTGTATAAGGAATACCTTTTCAGATCCAGTTCAGAGTCGGATCAAGGTATGTGCAGGAACCTGAGATAAATAATTGTGTGACTAACCAGGGTCATATACAGTAGAGTAATTCATGGCTAACTTAAAGAGTTATTCCCATCTTGGTCTTTCATGGCCAAGATGGGAATAGCAACAAAGCTTGCTGTCTTCATAGCTTCCATTCACTGCTATGGGAGTTATGGAAACAGTGGAGCACCAGCAGTTATTGCCATTTGGCCATGGATGGCCAAGATGGGAATAACCCTTTAATCTAGTCATATACAAGTACAATCAAATATGTATGGGACAGTATTCCGGATTTTGGATTATAATGTGCTCAGTGCTTTGTTTAACATTGAGATAAGCAGAGTCAGGCATGTATGGCAGCCACTTATCCCCCTCTCATTGCTCTGGATTTCTTCGAATTTGCAGTCCATGTATGGGCGTAGCTATAGGGGGTGCAGACGTAGCAGTCGCTACCGGGCCCAGGAGTCTGAGGGGGCCCAAAGACCCTTGTTCCACATAAGAAGACACTAGTATTATAGAAAGTGCACGCTGGGAGGGCTCTGTCATAGATTTTGCACTGGGGCCCAGAATCTTCACGATACACCTCTGGCTGGAGGGAAGGGGTTAGGTAATGAATTTGGCATGGGGGGGGGAGTACTTCCCGAAAGCAACGCGAAGGCTATGTACTTCCCTGCCCCTGGCCACAAAGCACTGAGGGAAGGGGGGCCCAAGCTGAACTCTTGCACCAGGGCCATGAGCCTTTTGCTACGCCCCTGGGTCCATGCAGATGAATTCTCTCATAACAGACAGAGGAGCTCCGACTCTCAAAGGGGTTTATGAGATCAGAAAAAAAATTTGCATACCATATTAGGGAATTAATATTGATGATCAATCCTAAGGACAGGTCATCAATATAAGACCGACAGGGGTAATCAATATCAAAAATCTGAGACAACCCCTTTATAAGACTAGGGTCTTATAATTTCTCACACATAATGAAGAACAATTAGAAAAATCATGTCTTGTTCTGGAGGACATGTCCCTCTCCTGCATCATACAGACAATCAATTGATTTGAATGAGCCCTATGTAATGCTTCCTTTCTCCCTGTAGGGCGTACTGCAAGAAAATTGAACAATTACTGACATATTATCTGTTTGCTTGGGGACTCTTGCTGATCATCTTACTGTCCAAGGGACCCTTCTAACACGTAGGGATTGTGCAAAGTGGGAGATCCCTTCATTAAAGGGGTATACCATGATTAATGTAAAAAATCAAAATGAGACATAACACATTAAATGACATTACTTACATGGCTGCTCCAGTTCTTCTGCTAGATTTATTTCAGGCTGCAGCGCAGAGGGCTTGTCCTTTCTCAGGCAGTGTCTCCTTTCTGCAGCTCTCTTCCGTTAACCATCACAGGTTCTAACAGTAGATAGGACTGGCAGCAGTTGAAGGACAAAAAACTGAGCATGGTGCGACCACTTCAGTGAGGTGGACAGAGAAATAAGGAAAAGGACAAACAGCAGATGGCGCTACACAGATAAATTTTATTGAATAACTCAGTGCTATGTTATATTTTAATTACACCCAATTACAAAAGTATTCAGGTCCAAATGCTGGTTTGAAAAATGTAGATTTTGTTTAGTTTTCATGAGAAAATCATTTTAATAAATATTAATTAAAGGGGTTGTCCGAGTTATTTTTTTGTCATTCTTATGTTTGTCACTAATCAAATATAACCACTTTTCCAGCACTTTGTGCTTCTAAACTTGCTGGTTTCTCAGATTTCACTCAGGGTCACATGACCTGTGATGTCAGCTTATCTCCCTGCTGTTTTCATATTCGTGCACAAGCAGATAAGAGTCTCCTAGACGTCACTGTGATGGCCACGCCCCCTGCTCTGCCGGCTCCTGCTCTCTGCTCTCTCCCTGGATTCTTTCAGATAAAACATTAACCCTTTCAGCCAGAACACACACAGGGCTCAAGGCTTTACAACAGTAGCTACAGGCAATGAAGAGACATAGGATCTGCCCTCCTCATCCTATAGACACAGAGCTGACACTGGAGGAGTCCTGCAGAGTATTGCACAAGAAAGGTAGGGGGAAGTTCCTGTGTGCATCAGTAATGTCCCTGTACAGCTGGGACTTGTAGTCCTACACATACAAACATGCTTCTGAGTATCCCAGGAGGCAGACATGTCACTCAGGGCAGCACTTGTATTCACTCCCTTTGCAGAGCGGTGGGAGGGGCAGAGATTGTTGTTACTGCAGGTAAACAAAGGCCAGAAGAGAACCAGGGAAATGAGGAAATATAGATTTCATGTCTTACTGCTGGAAGGAACTGAGAGGTAAGGGTCTAAGTGATGAAAGCCCCTATTTTGCCAGTCCATTGCGCACCTTGTTCTTCACCCTTTGCTTTTATGATGCCTGCCGGCCTCATACGTATGGTATGTGATACTGCATATTTTGAGAAAGTCACGGCAAAAAACGTACCCTACAGAAAGAGTCCACTACTATTTCTAGTATTTGCTCCAATTAGACTTACATGTGACCTCACCTTGGTGACCTCTACCTAACGGAGCATCCTACAAAAGACCGATATGCGTTGCATTACAGCGTACTGTATATCCCTTATTTATAGTTTTAGCTGAATTTTGAATTCCCTTTTTGCAGAGCCTAAAATGTTAATCCAAACAGTTTAGGAGAAATGTCTCAGCCGTTATCGGTTCTGCTCCTCTATGTGCTGTGATCTACTATTATCAGCAACAAACTGTCCTTTCTTCTGTAGTATGACAGCGCGGCTGAACGGTGCCCACACGCCGCCACGAGGCGTGCATTATACAGAATACAAATTGGCTAGTGCTCAGTGTGATATTCCGCCGTAATCCAATTTCTCAGACTTAGTTTCAAATGAGCGAGTTAGTGGCATTACTACCTCAAGAAGCTAGAAAAGATTACTTATGTCAGCTTCCGAATGCCCTGGCCGCTGCTCGCTGTGTGCTGTAATTAGTGCTTAAACTAATCTGTTGCTCAATATGGGCTGTACTTAGCTCGCCCTCTGGTGACCAAAGCTTTTTATGAAGTCGGATAGACCAAGGAAGAATCGGATTTGCCAGTGCCCACTCTGCCTAAGGCCTGACAGAGGGTACATGCTTGCAGCACCATGCATTAGAAATAAGAAGAAAGTGTTATCTGTCATATTTCACACCGCAAATGAAGAACGAGTAATATAAAGCTATATATATGTGCTACAGAGTGACCATGCAGACATAATACAGGCCCTGTGATCCGCCAAGCATGTGTCCAGGTGCAATGCAAAAGAGAGACCAGCAGGACCTCCAAACTATGTATAAAAAGGGCAAACGCAAACAAGGACTACAAGTAGCAGCGCAACCCTTCATGCACAAAGACACATGCAAAGTTGCAAACTCTAAAAACATGAATAAATGTAAACCCAGGGTGCACCACCAATGAGGCGAGGTGAGGCGAGTGCCTCAGGCAGCACCTGGTAGGGGCAAGAGGGGGCCAGCGGAAGGGGGATTATCTGTTTCGGCAGTATAGTATTAGAAAGCACATTATGTGGCGCTGTATTACCCTGTATGCTTTGTAGCCCTGTATGTAATGCTTTCCAAGTATGTCTTTAACAGTAAGACTGGAGGGAAGGGGTTAGGTTAAGAAATTGGTATTGGGAAGGGGGGGTTTGGGGGTCTTGTTTCAGTTTTCGCCTCAGGCAGCAGAAAGGCTAGGTGCACCCCTGTGTAAACCGTATTCAGGGAAGTGACGGCGCGTGCGCAGATGAATGGAAGCGCTTGCAGTGTTCGGCACTGCAAGCGCTATTGCGCATGCGCCAGGCCCGGATACAATGCGCAGGCGCGGGATTTCAGCGCTAGACGAATGGTCTAGCGCTGTCAGTCAATTGATAAAGGGGCGTGCACTTAGGCAGGGGGGCGAGCCTCGGAGCCGGGAGGGCGGTGAAGAAGCAGTGCTCGGAAGGAAAGAGCCCGCCCCCCGGTGCTCGAAGGCTCATTAGCATAATTTTTAAAGTTAAGATTCTCCACAACCGCTGCATTCTACTCTGCAATACAGGTATGTGGATTCATCGGAAAACTGCGCCTATTAACCTATGTATTAATATACATAGGTTACAACATGCTGACAGCCTCTTTAAATACTCTGAGAGGAAACACTCCTTAGTACAGATGCAGCACAAGAGAAGTCCTAAAGAGGAGTCTTCATAAGAGATGAAACATGCTTAGATGCTTGTACGGAGTCCTCTGCAGGTTGAAGCTGGTACTGCAGAAGTGGTTGCCCTAATTATAGAACTCACACTGTTTTACCTCCGAGGAGGATTACTGTTGTGCAGCGGGTAGGGACCCACTGTGGTATTTATACAGCTTTGGTTTGGGGCCAAAATCCATGGGTGTTATCTAAGTCCAACCACTGATATTTACCTTTTAACCCTTATACCAGGATCTGGACTTTGCTGCAGAGGAACCACCAGGCCTCTACTTCTCAGAGTAGTCTCTGCAGGGGAACCACCAGGCCTCTACCTCTCACAGTAGTCTCTTTACAAGGAACGGCTGATCCAAGAGGGTCAAGAGACACCGGTGTGGAGCACTGAGGGATCAGGCAAAACTATAGTGAGGAACCACCCAAGGTCAACACAGAAAGAGAACATAAAATCCATGCCTGTGCATGTGTGCTCTCCATTCACCACTATGGGACTTCCAAAAATAGCCAAATATGCTTGCTCAGCTATTTCTGGAATTTCAATTGCAGTGAATGGAGAGCATGCCACTCATTTGCGGTGCACTCTCCTTAAAGAGGACCTTTCACCACTCCTGACATGCCTGTTTTAATAGCTCCATGCATTCCCCACGTACTAACAATTCTGGAACATCTATTCTTATGGCTCTATGGTGTGCCATTCCTTTATTATTTGCACTAGAAGTTATGAATGAATTGCTATTTGCCTTCAGTAAAGGAACAGAGGGGAGGTGACCAGTTGGGGGTGTGTATCTGCACAGACTGACTCTATCCAATCAGTGCTGCCATGTTCAGACTGTGCAGATACACACCCCCAACTGGTCACCTCCCCTCTGTTCCCTTACTGAAGACAAATAGCAATTAATTCATAACTTCAAGTGCAAATAATAAAGGAATGGCACAACATAGAGCCATAAGAATAGATGTTCCAGAATTGTTATTACATGGGGAATGCATGAAGCTATTAAAACAGGCATGTCAGGAGCGGGGAGAGGTCCTATTTAATGTAAGCAGTCCAGTTCTGGAGAGAGGAGCAGATCTCAAAGGTGTGATTTATGTTATATCCTAATGATATGCCATCAATGTCTGAGATTATACCCCTTTTTAAATAGTTGTTACCAGGAAGGGGAGATGGCTAGTCGCTAAGCCTCTCCACTCTGATTGACAGGACAAGGCAGTGTAAACATCATCACTCTTGGCCCTGTCAATCAAAGTGCAGGGGGCACAGCAGTTGCAGAGAGAGCAGATCCTCTAGGTGTAATGGTAACGCCCCCGCTGCTCCTAGAGGCTCATTTGCATATAATGAAACATCATTTTCTCAGCAATGCAGACACATATGAACATGGGACCAACACAGATGCCTTCAGCTGCCAAGTGCACATGTAATAGGTCAGCCAGTGTCATAGATACAAAACTGCTGACAGATGCTCTTTCCCAAGAGAAGTTTTGTGTCTACAAAAAAAGAAGAATAAATCATTTACCCGCCCTTATATACAAATAAGGTACAAACCTGCAACGGCAAGTATAATAAATGAATGGCATCCATCCAATCGTAGTTAAAGCTGCACATTAGTGTTGTATATCTGCATATAGATCATAATGGAGATGGAAAGGCGGAGATAAAACGAGGCATTATTACACATGGATTATTACCCTTCGGTTCCTTATGCCAGTATCAGAGATTTATGGAAGCATCAAAAAAGCTTCTTGGTTTAGAACCGTAATAAAAGGAGACGTTATTTTACAGCCAAGTAAATAAGCGCTTATGCAGATCGCGCTATGATAATCGTCAGGTTACTTTGGGATTCTCGTGTCCTCCTAGGTCTCACTGGTGACAATATGAAAGCTTTACTATTACAATAAATCCATTTCAGCATAAATGTGATTTTTGAAGATGACATCTTATAACTGGAGGGGCTCAAGTTTCAGTAGCTGCTCTGAGATTCCCAGGAGCCTTGTAGAAAATGTTTTTGATAAGCGGAGAGAAGATTAGTAGAAGAATCTCCTCGATATCTTACGAAGCCAGACCCGGCGTTCACCTGCATTTATATGTAATATTCATCTCCAGCTGAATAACAATTGATGGCAGTGGGCTACGAGGGGCTTAATGGCCTATCTCTGTGATGGCTAACCTCCGGCACTCCAGCTGTGGTAAAACTACGACTCCCAAGATGTACACTTGCTTGGCTGTTCTCAGAACTCTATAGAAATGAATGGAGCAAACTGGGAGTCGTAGTTTCACCACAGCTGGAGTTCCGGGGGTTACCCATTACTGGCCTATCCTATTGATAGGTCATCAATATTTGATGGGGGGTATCCAGGTCCTGGAATCCTCGTCAATCAGCTCTTTGAAGAGGCCGCAGCCTCCTCAAAGCACACCAAGCACAGCGCCGTACACTGTATAGTGTCCATGCTTGGTATTGCAGCTCAGAACCATTCACTTCAATGGTACTGAGCTGCACATAGGCCACATGACTGATGACTGTGACGTCACTGGCCTAGGAAGAGGCCGTAAGGCTCACAGAAGCACCAAATCCTCTTCCAACTTAGTCAGGGGTGCCGGGAGTCAGACCCCCACCGATCAGATACAGATGACCTATCCTTTGTCGACCACTTTTGCGTTTTTGGTGCCAGCTCCAGATGTTCACTAAAAGTCTAAGACACAGCCTTTTCTTTATGGCTCATGCACACGACCGCTGCCTGTTATGCGGTCGGCAAATTGCAGATCTGCACAACACGAATACCGGCCGTGTGCGTTCCACATTTTGCAGAACAGAACGTCTAGGCCACAAAAAAACAGTCCTTGTCCACAATGCGGAAAAGAATAGGACGCGTTCTATATTTTTGCGTATGCCACAGAACGGACAAATGGATGCGGACAGCACACAGGTGTTCCATCCGCATCTTTTACAGCCACAGTGATGTGAATGGGTTCGCATCCGACCTGCAAAAAAAAGCGTATCGGATGCGGACAAAAATACATTTGTGTGCATGAGCCCTTATTCTGCTGTTTTTGTTAATTATGTGGTTTTTGAAGCTGGTGTGTTTGCTGATTGTTTCTTCTTGTCTATATGGATGAACAAACAGTGTGGTTCACACAGTCATTTAGAAAAAGAAACTGCTACAAAAAAAACCCATAAAAACTGCAAGCATTGTGGGGAAAAAAATGCAATGGGTCTGATTTTTTTTTTTTGTTCTGGAGAAATGCCAGTGCAAACTAGAAGACATTTATGTGGGGTTTATAGCTTTTTTTAGCAGCATTTTTTTTTAGTGTTTTTCAAAAATTGCCAGTGACCCAAAAAACCTCCCACCTATATTACCCACCTATATTAAAGGGGTTATCCAAAGTCTAAAACACACCCCTTAATGCCCCGGCCCCTCATACAGATTATACTTATCTCACTCTCCGGCACCCGCGTTGCTCCTGGTCTCTGCACGGCTGCCGCTACATCTCTGCGCCGCGCGGATCAAAACATCCAGCAATGGGAGAGCAGTCAATAGCGCGACGGGGATGAGTCTCCCTAGGGGATCTCAGGAGCGATGCGGGTGCCGGGGAACAGGGTAAGTGTAATCTATATGAGGGGCCCGGGCATTGGGGTGGGGCATGTTTTAGACATTGGATAACCCCTTTAAAACCTCATTTTTCTCAGCAATGCGGGCACATATGAACATGGGACCAACACAGATGTCTTCAGCTGCCAAGTGCAGGTCAGCCAGTGTCATAGGTACAAAACTGCTGACAGATGTCATTAAGGCATAGCAACTGCCCCAAACAATGTTAGTAAACAGGAGGACATGAGACGATAGAGAAATCCCTGCTGCTCATAACACCTACTGAAAACCATGTCCACCACCGATATATTATTAATACTTTTATTATGTTTTTGGCTACAGAACCCCTGTCGTCTTCTTTATTGAGTTCATAATTAATTTGTTAAAAACGGTCAGAGATAGTGCATACTGTATGTATGGGGATACTTATCCTCTTATACTTGGGGCTCCAATTGTCTGGAAGATTCTCTGAATACCAGAGCCAGAAATGCCTTGTTATCTCTCAGCTAATTTCAATTATTGCACATAATACAGTACTCAGCGGCCCAATGAGCTGACCTCAGTGAACTGCTCATGCACAAAAGGCTTTACACTGGAATCAGGTTTCTCTTACAGAATGCAAAGAGTCACCGTTTCCAAATAATGAAGGACTATATTGGGTTTCTTTGCCGGCATTCACCGCTAAACAGCATGGCTTTATTGCACAAGGTTGGGAGGGCAATGGGTGAATGGCAAGAGGTTTAAAATTTCGCCAGTCCTGTATATTGTCACTGAGAGAGCTTAGAACATCATCAGCTTCTGTCTGTGTCTCATGCGCAGGGCTCACGCACACTGCCGTTGGTCAGCAGTTCTTGTATTACGGCCCGCAAACAGCGGGTCCGCAATATGCGGGCACCGGCCGTGTACACCCCGCATCATGGATGTGGACCCATTCACTTGAATGGGTCCACAATCTGGAAGGTGCGGAACCGAAGCATGGAACCCCATGAAAGCACTATGGAGTGCTTCCATGGGGTTTCTCTCTGTGCCTTTGCGCCACAAAAAATTAGAACTTGTTCTATTTTTTTGCAGTACGGACGAATCACTGACTCATTCAAGTTGAACAGGTCTGCATTAGAGATGAGCGAACGTGCTTGTTACGAGCACTGTAGCGCTCGGCTCCCCTGCGAACGAATGCCGGCAGGCATTGCGGATCCGTCCTCAGCTGCGTGTAAGTCAATGGGGACGGATCGTTTGGTATGACACTCATACCAAACGGATCTGTCCCCATTGACTTACATGCAGCTGAGGACGGATCCGCAATGCCTGCGGGCATTCGTTCGCAGGGGAGCCGAGCGCTACAGTGCTCGTAACAAGCACGTTCGCTCATCTCTGCATCCATCTGCGGAATCTGCAAGGATGGCGCCCGTGCATTCAGTCCCCAATGCACGGTACACCTTATCAACGGCCGTGTGCATGAGCCCTTAGTGATAGATGCCTATAAAAATGCAAACTGTAGTGCCGCCATAACACCGTCACATAGTAATCTAGATTACATTAGTGCAAATAACCTTAAAGGGGTTCTCCAAGTTAAATTTATTGATGACCTATCCTCAGGATAGGTCATCAATATCAGATCGGCGGGGGTCTGACACCCGGCACCCCTGCCGATCAGCTGTTTGAAGAGGAGGCGCGCGCTGTACCAGAGCTGCCTCCTCTTCACTGTTTACATGCTGGCTGTAACAGGGCTAGTGGTGAGTAGGTGTAATTACACCTAACTGCCCCATTCATTTCAATGGGAAGGATCGCTCCCATAGACTTGTATGAGAACGAGCCTTCCCATTGAAATGAATGGGGCGGTTAAGTGTAATTACACCTACTCACCACTACCCCTGTTACGGCTAGCATGTAAACAATGAAGAGCTGATACGGCGCGCGCCTCCTCTTCAAACAGCTGATCGGCGGGGGTGCCGGGTGTCGGACCCCCGCCGATCTGATATTGATGACCTATCCTGAGGATAGGTAATCAATAAATTTAACTTGGAGAACCCCTTTAATATGGTCAGTCTCAGTTCCATCATAATGACCTAGGTTATCAATATTAAAAACCTGGAAAACCCCTTTAAACCAGGTAAATGCCTTGTAGGTCTAGCTCAGCTGAATGTAATGATATCTTTTACTGTTGCTTCATTTTGGATAAAAAGTGCTTTGAATCCATATGCAAACGAGCCATTAAGTGCACAGAGGGCAGGACCTAGACACTTTGTGCACTCTTGCTCCTCCTGCTTCCTTTGCCAGCCTCTCTTTCTTCATCTTACAGGATCAAGCAAAATGACTATGCAGACACTGGCCTCAGCAATGGCATATCCTGAAACGGCCCAGTTTCGTAACCATTGATCCTTTGAAACTCCACCGGAATGAAGACGTGGGACCTTATTTTGGGCGATCAGTAAGGCCTCATTCACATCTCCGTTAGGAGATCTGGCAGGCTGTTCCAGCACAGAGCAGCCTTCCTCGATCCTCTACTTTGCTGCTGGATCCCCATTGACTGCAGTGAGGTCTGGAGGTGATCTGGCATTTTTCCGGCATAAATGCTAGGTTTTTGCATGCAATATTTTTTTGTCCAGCCGGCAGCCAACATTTGCTCCAAGTTAGGATGCCAGATCTTCTTAAAAAGGTTTTTCAGGAGTTTTATACTAATGACTGATACTGATGACTATGGATCCGAATTCCTTCGCTCTAAAATTCATTTTAATGCTGTATGGAGATCCGTCTCTGTACAACTGGAGTGGTGAACCTTTTTGCTGCCGAGGTCAATTTGGATATTTGTAACATCGCTCGGGGGCCGTACAAACTTCTCAATGTAAAAATTTGACCGCTATATTTGGTCAAACATATACTTGACTTAGGGGTACCGTATTTTTCGCTTTATAAGACGCACTTTTTTTCCCCAAAAGAAGGGGGGAAATGCGTCTTATAAAACGAATACTAGTGAGCAGTGACAGTGCAGCGCCGGCAAGAACAGACAGAGGTGCTCCGGAGTGGAACCGCGGCGCAGGAGAGGTGAGAGAGTTTTTTATTTTATCCTTATGGGGCTGATCTGAGGTCTGATGGGGGCACAGTGGGCTGATCTGAGGTCTGATGGGGGCACAGTGGGCTGATCTGAGGTCTAATGGGGGCACAATGGGCTAATATGGGGGCACAGTGGCTGATGTGAGGTCTGATGGGGGCACAATGGGCTGATTTGAGGTCTGATGGGGGCACAGTGGCTAATATCTGGGCACAGTGGGCTGATCTGAAGTCTGATGGGGCACAGTGGGCTGATCTGAGGTCTGATGGGGGCACGGTGGGCTGATCTGAGGTCTTATGGGGGCACAGTGGGCTAATATGGGGGCACAGCGGGCTAATCTAAGGTCTGATGGGGCACAGTGGGCTGATCTGAGGTCTGATGGGGACACAGTGGGCTGATCTGAGGTCTGATGGGAGCACAGTGGACTGATCTGAGGTCTGATGGGGACACAGTGGGCTAATATGGGGGTACAGTGGGCTGATATGAGGTCTAATGGGCGCACAGTGGGCTGATATGGGGGCCAATCTGAGGTCTGATGGGGGCACAGTGGGCTGATCTGAGGTCTGATGGGGGCACAGTCGGCTGATATGGGGGTTGATGGGCTGATCTGAGGTTTGATGGGGTTCTGACATGGAGGGCTGATATGGGGGTCTCATGTGATGTCCTGAAATTTATGGGCGGTCTGATGAAAAATATTTTTTTCTTATTTTCCTACTCTAAAATCTGGGGTGCGTCTTATCAAGCGAAAAATATGGTAAGTTACAGAAATTGCGCTTCAATTAAAAAAATCTAGAGCGCTGTATTTTTGCAGCACAAACTGGCTCCTGTGGTATATATATATATTACATATAGTACAGACGCCATTTTGACCACATATAACAGTCTAATATTTAAATTGAGAATGTTATATATTTAGTTCTTTATTTGGCATTAATGGCAGCCAAGCTAAACCCAGAGGGGTCCAGGAAGGGGGTTCACCTAGCTTCCACTCTCCCTACATTTGTCCTTCTCAGCCTCAGATCTGCCCCCCACCTCCATCAGCTGTAAATCAGCTTGCTATCAGACCCCCCCCGCCTACATCAGCCTTAGATCAGACCCACCAGCCTCAGATCAGACCCCCAATAGGCTCCCCCAGCCTCATATCAGACCCCGAATAGGCCCCAGCCTCATATCAAACCACCTAATAGGCCCCAGCCTCAAATTAGACCCCTAGCAGGACCCCCAGCCTCATATCAGACCCCCAATAGGCCCAGCAGCCTCAATTAGACCCATATCAGCCCACCAGCCGCAAATGAGCCCCCATTAGTCCCTTCCCACCTCAGATGAGCCCCAATCAGACCTCAGATCAGACTTTGAAAATAAATAATAAACTTACCTCTCCAGCTCCGGACAGCGCTGCCTCTTGGCAGGTTCACTTACCATCCCTGGTCTTCTCCCCGCCGCGCTGTACTGTGATCTGACTGCGCACAGCATCAGGTCATAGTGCGCATCTAGGTGCACTACGTCCTGGCACTGTATGTGACAGGACACAGCGCAACGGGGAGAAGACCAAGGAAGGTGAGTACAGCCGCTGCTGTGCTGTTCTTACCTTCTTGTGCCTCCCGCATGCTAATGACTGCTTCAATAATGGAAACGGTCATTAGCATTTTCTGGCAGGGGGCCGTGGATCCCGAACCCCTGCTTGTACAGCATCAAAATGTATGCGCTCCGGCCAGGCAAAGTCACGCGGAACTTTAGTGAATAACTTCGGGATTTGTTTTTTGAACTTGAAAACTTGGTTCCAAAGCTGGCTTTGGATACCTGATCTAAAATGGTTTTCAAGTTTAATAATCAAATGCCAAATGTCTTGTGAGATTTTGGTGGTAACTCACTTTGCCTCGCCGGAATGCATCCATTTTAATACTGTACGAAGGCGGACTCTTCAGCTCGCTTCGCTCATCCCTACTGATGACCTATTCTCAGGATAGGTCATCAGTATCTGATCGGTGGGGGCCTGACACCCAGGATCCCCCCGATCGTCTGTTTGAGAAGGCTCCTGTCAACGTCGCTACCTTCTCTGTGCTTACCAAGTACAGTGCCATCCATTGTATAGTGGTTGTGCTTGGTATCGCGTTCAACCTAATTCACTTCAATGGGGCTGAGCAGAGCCTAGGCCATGTGACCAAAGAATATGATGTTACATACCCTAAAGAAAGCTGGAGAAGGCAGCAGCGCTACTGCGAGCATCGGTACCTTCTCAAACAGCTGATCGGCGGGGGTCCCAAGTGTCGGACCCCCACTAATCAGATACTAGTAAAGTCTCAGAAAACCCCTTTGATAGAGATGTGAATACAGATATGGAGAGTGCAGTGCCTTGTGATTTAAATTGTATTCTGCGCTGTATGGGTAACATAGAAAAGGAGAGAAGCGCATGAAATCAAGTTCCCTGCTAAAATGAGCAAAGGTCGGATAAATGTAAAAACTGAGACTGCAATACCAAGCACAGCCACTTTACAATGTACGGCGCTGTGCTTGGTGAGCTGAGAGAAGACAGCGGTGCTCACAGGAGCGCTGGTACCTTCTCAAACACGCTGACTGGCAGGGGTCCCGGGCATCAGACTCCCACTGATTATCTATCCAGAGGTAGGTCATCAGTAGTAAAGTCTCAGAAAACCCCTTTAAAGCCTCATTCACACGTCCGTGTCCGTGCTCAAATCCGTGAGCAGGTGGTCAGTGATGCATCCGTGAAGCTGTCCGTGAATGATCCGTGTTGGATCCGTGTGTCCGTTTTTTGCTGTCCATGTTGCATCCGTGTTTCTCTGACACTGAACAGCTGAAAAATAATTTTCAAAGCATCTCTTCTTAATGATCCGTGAAACACGGATGCAACGTGGATGACATCCGTGAGGGATCCGTGGTTTTCATGGACTCATTGACTATAATGGGCGTGAGGGATCCGGGAACACAGATCAAGATAGGACATGCAACGGAACCACAGACCGTGGTGAAACACTGATGCCTGAACACACATTCAAATGAATGGGGACGTGTGCTGTCCATGGAGAACACGTACAGCACACGTCCTTGAAACACTGACATGTGAATGAGGCCTAAGGTCCATTCACACGTCCTATTTTTCTTTCCTGATCTGATCCGCATCCGATTCGCACATCATGCGGATAGAATGCGGATCCATTTATTTCAATGGTTAATGAAAAAATGCGGACAGCACTCCGTATACTGTCCGCATCCGTTGTTCTGTTCCGTTATGCGGATCCGCAAATAAGATAGAGCTTGTCCTACTTTTGTCCGCATACGCTGTCCGTGGTCCCATTATAGTCAATGGGTCTGCAAAAAATGCGGATGATATGCGGAATGCATCATTATGTCATCCGCATATCATCTGCAATTGCGGATCCGTTTCCAGGAAATAGAAAAAAATACCCTACCAACATATATTCCTCCTTCCTTTTTTTTGCGGAAAAACGTAACGGATGCGGATGTACAACTGGTAAAAACGGAAGGTTTTTGCGGAAACACGGATCCGCAAAAAACGGAGCGAAAATCTGGAAAATAAAAATACGGACATGTGAAAGAAGCCTACTTTCCGTGTCCGTTCCGTTTTTCTTGCGGACCATATGCGGAACCATTCATTTCAATGGGTCCGCAAAAAAAACGGAAGTTACTCAGTGTGCATTCCGTTTCCGTATGTCCGTATTTCTGTTCCGCAAAAAAATAGAACATGTCCTATTATTGTCCGCATTACGGACAAGGATAATACTGTTCTATTAGGGGCCAGCTGTTCCGTTCCGCAAAATACGGAATGCACACGGATGTCATCCATATTTTTTGCGGATCCGTTTTTTGAGGACCGCAAAATACATACGGTCGTGTGCATGAACCCTAACAGAGATGTGAACACAGCCTTAGGCCTCATGCACACGACCGTATTCGCGTAGTCGCGGCGATCCAGCAGGGAACATCCTGCATTGCAGGAGGTTTAGAAGGCTCCGTCTGGCCCTATTCTCTATAATGTGGACCGGCAGAGATCCGGTTTTCTTCTGGCCAATTCAAAGCATATTTGCCGGAATGCGACCAGATCTTCGCCGGGTCCCCATTATAGCGAATAGGGTCAGATGGAACTTTTCAAACCTCAGGCAATGCCGGACTACAGAACGATTGGCAGGATGTTCACTGCCGGATAGTCACCCCTACTGCGCAACTACCCTAAGGCCCCTTTCACACGAACGATATGGATTGTGTCAGGATGCGTTCAGTGAAACTCGCACCATTTCGCAAGCAAGTTCAGTCAGTTTTGTCTGCAGTCGAGTTCAGTGTTTCAGTTTTTTCTGCATGGATGCAATCAGTTTTGATGCACTTTTCACGCACGTGAAAAAAAAAAAACCTGAAGTATAACTATCTACATCTCTTAGCAACCATCAGTGAAAAACGTATTACATCCGCACTTGCTTCTGGATGCAATGCGTTTTTCACTGAAGCCCCATTCACTTTTATGGGGCCAGGGCTGCATGAGAAACTCAGAATATAGAACACGCTGCGATTCTCACACAGCATAGAACTGATGCGTGAAAAAAAAACGTTCATGTACACAGACCCATTGAAATGAATGGGTCAGGATTCAGTGCGGGTGCTATGTTCACTTTGCACATTTCACCCGATTGGATAACTTGCTCGTGTGAACGGGCCTGAGAGTTTCCTTTTTTGTTTTGTCCCTTGGTGTGTTTTTTTTAAATCGCGGTATGCTCAGGGTGTGGCGTTTTTTTTTTTTTCAAGCATTTCCCAATAGACTTCAGAAATAAAAACATCTGCAAAAAATGCATGTAAAATGTTGCATAACTATAAAAAAAAAAAATCACCCCAAAAAAAGCTTGTAAATAACGTATGAAAGTCAGGAGTTCATTCAAAAGGATAGAAAGTTAGATAGAAAGTCTGATACTTCTGCTATGTGACCGAGTCCTTAAAGGGTTATCCCATAATAAATGTAAAAAATGAAAATCAGACATCTTATAGTCCATGATCTCTCTTTCTAACAAAGCTAGAACCAGCCCTGTACCTCACATGGATCCAGAGATCTCCCCATTCATTGCTCTGATTGCCCTGCTAGATTTATTTCAAGCTGGCAGTTTAGGGGGGCATGTCCTTTCTACTGCAGCTGGTGGCACCAAAAGGATGGAATTAAGCATGTGCATCCATCTCAGTGAACAGGACAGAGAGATTACAAAAAGAGTAAACAGCAGGTGGCGCTGTACGGATACATTTTATTGAATAACTCAGTGGCTATACTACATTTTTAATTACATGCAATTACAAAAGTATTCAGATCCAGGTGCTGATTTGAAAAATGTAGAATAATGTTCATGGGACAACCCCTATAAGAGTCCTGATAGTTTGCAACAATTACTGGAATAAAAAAAAAAAAAAAAAAGGGTTTCCATTCACTGACTGCAATTGAAGATCTTGAAAACAGCAAGAAATTGAAACACAAAGAGGGAGATTTATCAAACTGGTGTAAAGTAGAACTTAGTTGCCCATAGCAACCAATCAGATTCCACCTTTCATTTTGCAAAGGAGCTGTGAAAAATGAAAGGTGGGATATGATTGGTTGCTATGGGCAACTAAACCAGTTCTACTTTACACACGTTTGATAAATCTCCCCCAAAGTATAGCAGTTGCATTGGTTTTACATACTATTAATTTCATGAAAAAGATGCATTTTATCATTTCAGCAATTTTACCCAGATAGAGGGAAGGCATTGCCTCTTGCGCCCATGTAAATGACCTGTATGTGCTTTCCAGCTACGGCATATACAGTGAAGTGTATATGTGGCACTACAAGTCTCAGTAGCCAGGCTGACACCAGTATCTTGAGGTAAACCCGACTCCCACAATCCTCTATTAGAAATCGGAGAGTGCCAGCTTCGCGGTACGTGGTATTTTGTCCTCACTGTGTCGCCCTAGTTCCAGCTGTGTCGTCGCACGAGGTAGGCGTGGCTGTCGTCTGGCGCCCCGTCAGTCGCCGGACGCTTCCGGTGTCGGGCTGGAACTGGCTCTCTTGTTGACACTTTATTGTTCCCACTTGGTGAACAGAAGAATGCTGCGGGCCTGACCCCGGGGAGGTTACTTATCGGAGCCAGCAGCGAGCGGGGAGAATGTCCTCGGGCCGGCAGTCACAGCAACTTCCCGGACCGGGAGGTGGGACAGGCCCATCCTCGTCTTCTTCATCCTCCGCCCCGTCTAGTTCCTCTTCTTCGACGGGGCCCCTGAGACCGGTGGCTTCTAGTATGTCCAGGCTCGGACTGACGGGCAACGGCTCGGCGCTGACTGGAAGGCCCGTGAGTTCGGGGCCAAGAAAGAGGCCTCTCCCTACCCCACTGTGCAACGGACTCATCAACTCCTATGAGGACAAAAGCAACGACTTTGTGTGGTGAGAATCTTAGGTTGACCCCCCTCTGATGAGATGGTACAGTCCAGCAGTCACTTAGTATCACACTATATTGCAGCAGTGGCACTACAAGACCAAGCGTGCCTTGCAGGCTGCAGTAGGTGCTGTGATTTTCTATGCACAAGACATAGGATTTGTGAAAACGTGTGACACTGCTGATCACTAATGACGCCTCAAATCACCGCCGGTTTGTGTTGGGAGTTGTAGTTCTGCCGCTGGTCAGAGACTACTGATCTCCGCAATGCCGTCCTCTAAGTCCTGGGTCAGCAATCTCTTGTTGTGAAACTACATCTCCCAGAGTGCTCCGTTCACTTCTGTGGATGTTTCAAGTACAGCCAAGCAAGTATGCATGCTGGGAGTCGTAGTTACTAATCCCTGCTCTATACAGAAAGAGTAAACCCGGCCATACACCCTAGATAAAGTCGCACGGATCGGCCGGTGATCTGCTGTGTATGGCTGCAGCCCGCCCCATGTGTCTGCTGGATTCATCATGACCGGAGATAAGCGGCGCAATGGGGGACATTTCTCTTTCTGTTGACATAAACAAGCACGCCCTCTATCTGTAATTTATGGTACGTCTTTGAAGGAAGATCAGGCCACAGCCCGAATATTGCTGGCTAAGGCTACTTTCATCCCTGCGTTTAACTTTTCCTAGTATTGAGAACTGTCATAGAGTCTCAATACCAGAGAAAAATCGCTTCAGTTTTGTCCCCATTCATTGTCAATGGGGACAAAACGAAACTGAACAGAACGGAGCGCTCCAGAATACATTCAGCTCCGTTCTCATACCAGAGAGCAGCATGTGGTGGTTTTCTTTCTGTCATTGGATGCAAAACAAAACGGATCCATCATGACCCACAATGCAAGTCAATGGGGACGGATCTGTTTTCTCTGACACAATAGAAAACGTCCCCTATTGACTTTCAATGGAGTTCATGACGGATCCGTCTTGGCTATGTTACAGATAATACAACCGGATCTGTTCATAACGGATGCAGACGGTTGTATTATCAGTAATGGAAGTGTTTTTGCTTAATTCTGCGAGATCCAGCAAAAACGCTAGTGTGAAAGTAGCCTAAAAGAAGATGATTAGAGGTGAGCGAATTTCATATTTAGAAATTTGTTTCCGCTTTTTTTTTTTTTTTAGAGGTAAAAGCAGAATTGCGTTATGGATTTGGTTACCATGGACCATAACGGAATGCCTTTAGAGGATGCCAACGTAATAGAAGTCTGTGGGCTGAAAATGGATCCGTTATGCTTTCCATCATAGAATTGCGTCATGGTCCATGGTAACGGAATCCATAACGCAATTCTGCTTTTACCGCTAAACGAAACAGAAACAAACATGAAATTCGTTCATCTCTAGAGAGCATTGAGCAACAGGTCTACAGACTGAGAAAATAAACTTTTATCCATTACGTAAAATAGGCTGGAAGTGCCATGAGGGCGGTCACATTCTAGACAAGTGCTCCAGGTCTCACTGGTAAGCCCTGCTTAATTTTTTATTTTGCTAACCTGCAGGGACAGTGAGGGGGGATAGTTTTGTAATATACTGTACTTTATTTAGGGAAAAACGTTTATTTTTAGTAGAAAACTGGGGCTGAAATGTCTCTTAGCAGCGCTCGCTCAAATGAGCCATCCGTCTTCTATCAGCCTAGGAGGGCCTCTGCCTGCCCTGCTCCCTCACAGCCCGGTGGGCACAGAACCTGGGTTTAAATCAAATATACAATACCCCTTTTTATAAAATCTGGCCTTCTACACTATTGTATGTGTTCACTGACCAGCGTGACCAGAGCTGCTTTCCCCCTGACTGATGAAGCAGTCGCCGGGAGCGATGTCTGACCGAGCGGATGCACCCAGACAGCATCCGCAAAACAGCCAAAGGTCATGTGCATGAGCCCTAACTCTGACAACCCTGTTTAATATGCCCGTCTGAATCCCACCTAACAAAGGGGTTGTCAGACTCCCAGTGCACTAGTTTTACTTTTGGTCTTGAAAATGCTCGCAAGTGCTAAAGAAAAAGGCAACTTACTGTTCCCCTGTGGACCATAGGTATGACGCCCCGTCGGTCGTCACGTGCACCACTGCAGCCGTCCATTGGCTTCAGCAGTGACATGTCCCCAAGCGCTGGACAATTAGCTAATCCTGTCTAATATTGAGACAACATTAAATTACAGAGTCGGTCTAAAGATGCCTCCAGCTTATCACACCGGCTCGTGCTTATGAGAAATCTGCCGCATCTGGTTAGAAGTTAGAACTCCAGCAAAAATGTTTATTCCATGTCCTGCTAGAAATGTGCATGATGTAATCTGTAGTGAATGTCATTTTCTTACCAGTAGCTGAATTTTTGAGTTATATCATCCTGAAGTTTCTTATGTGTCATGTGACTAAGAATTAGACCCAGCAACTCACACAGAGACTTATGTGTGGACAGGAAGTCTAATTCTCCATGTATTCCTATGGGAGCCTCACTTTCAGTCTCATAGGAATGAATAGAGCAGTGACTGGCTTCCTGTCCTGGGTCAGTTGGAGGTCAGGGAGTTGGTCACATGACCCAGCTACAATAAGAAGAGAGTGGAAACTCTCAATTTCAGCCTCTGATAAAGAAAATGACAATCACTACAGATTATATCGTGCACCTTTCTAACAGGTCAGAGAATAAAAATTTTTGCGGCCAACTTCTATACCGATGGCATAGTGATCGCTCCTCTCTCTGCTGCGGAGGAGATCACTGTATGTAATAGCAGCAGTCTCCTCCACTCGTGAGCAGGCAATTGTGTAATACAGCAGTGAAGAGTGAATAAGTGGACGCATTAACATCAGTCTGTTGCGTCCGTGAGACCTGCACGTCCTCCTCTTCTCCCTGTTTCTTCCCCTATGATTAAAGGGGTTGTCCTATGACAACAGCTTACCCTCTATTCACAGGATAGGGATAAGTGTCTGACAGGTAGGGGTCCGACCACTATGGCCCCTGCCAATCCGACTCTCTATTCAACTCTCTGGGGCTGCCGCTGAAGCTGTTGGCTATCTCCAGTAATCCCATAGAGTGTTGCAAGGATTGTCAGACAGGCATACATGGCTGCTGGCCCATTCATACAGGTGAACCTGGACCTCCATTCTACTGACTGATCGATGCCCCAGCAGCTGTTAGACACCCTGCGGTCATACACTTATCAGTCCGACACCCCGCATCCCGTCCTGCTTGGGTGTAACTGTTGTCGGCAGTCTGCTCCGGAACTACAAATCACAGTCAGTCCTGAAGTGAAGGGGGCTCGCTAGTAACGTGAAGTCAATCCGAGCAGCTCTGTAGTAACTAAGGCCTCTTTCACATGTCCTCGTCCGTGGTAACATCAGTGACAATGTGGTCAGTGGTTTAGCTGTGACCGTGTCCATGAAGGATCTGTGTTTGGTCCGTGTATCTTCCGTATTCCACATACACTGCTAGACTGAAAATTGGTTTGCGGAGCATCTCCTACCAATAGTCCATGAAAACCGCAGATTAAACATGGATGCCATCCCTGTTGTATCAGTGGTTCTCACAGACCCATAGACTTCAATGGGCATTTGGTCTGCATCATGGACCAAAATAGTGCACGGGGTTTTACCCTTCACCCACGCTTGGTGGAGAATCACCGATATGTGAATGAAACACATTAAAATCAATGGGCACGTGTCTGGGATTCACTGATGTGTGATATAGACTTAAAGGCTATGTACACCTTTGGGGGCAATTTTTTTATTATTGCATTGTACTTATTGTGACCTAAAAATCACTTTTTTCAATTGGTCTTTATTAACAATATGGAATCCTTTTTTGTGTTCAGAGCTGAGAAGCTGTACTAGCTGCCTGTGGATTTTTCCTCAATTCCGTCATCTGAGGAGCAGACGGACTCCTTATCTCTGCTCTCTGACCTTATAAACGCTCATTAAAGCTCAATCCTTACCTTACTGATAAGAATGTGGCTTAAAGGGGTTCTGCAGTTTTTTCAAACTGATGATCTATCCTCTGATCGGCGGGGGTCCGACACCCGGGGCCTCCGCCGATCAGCTGTTTGAGAAGGCAACGGCGCTGCAGGAGCGCAGCGGTTTTATTTGTGTTTACCGCAGGCCTAGTGACGTCACGACTAGTATCGCTGGCCTGGGCGGGGCTAAGTTCTGTTCACATGAATGGAGCTTAGCCCCGCCCAGGCCAGTGATAGTAGTCGTAACGTCACTGGGCCTGCGGTAAACACAAAGAAGGCTGCGGCGCTCCTGCAGCGCCGCTGCCTTCTCAAACAGCTGATCGGCGGGGGTCCCGGGTGTCGGACCCCCGCCGATCAGATGCTGATGATCTATCCAGAGGATAGATCATCAGTTTTTAAAACTGTAGAAACCCTTTAAATAAGTGTTTATGACCTCTCAGTAGTTTACAGATAAGGGTAATTAGATGACCGGCACAAAGTGAAAGTACCAGTCACCCAGCTAGACAAACAGTTAACCCATAGTGACTGAACAGCTCAATATATTTAATAAAGACCAATTGAAAATATGATTTTTAGCCAAAAATAAGTTAAATGCAATCATTAAAAAAAAATTGACCCAAAGGTGTAGATAGCCTTTAACTCCCTCCACTATAGGTGGGTGCAGAGTGTTGGACCCCCACTGATTAGTTAGTGATGACCTGTCCTGAGGATTGGCCATCACTTAGTAAAGACTGGACAGTCCCTTTAAGGTCCCCATACATATTAGATAAATGTCGGTGGGATTGGCCTCTGGACAGTCCCTCAACGATGATATTGGGGAAGGGTTCGATGTGTTGAATTTCATCATCCTATAAGTCGCCATCAGAAGTGTCTGGCAGCGGCTTACTCCCCCCTCTCTATTGAGAACACATGCAATGCTCGGACGAGAGGACGTGTGTGGCCGAACAAGCATCTGATAGCTATTTAACTTGGACGGGAATCCTTAGGATCTGACTTTTTGTTTGTTTTGACTGCCTATTAATGAGAACCTGACATCTTCATAACCTAATAATCTGTGAAGTCACAGCGTGCGTCTAATGTAATAGGCCTTAGTGCTTCCATTCACCAGCAATATCCTGTTTACTCCCCGACCTCACAGAATCCCTGGTGTCCTGATCCAGAGGCCACATTCCTGGCATTCCAGCATCTAAGGAGTTAAGTAAAACTGGGTGCTCCCAGGAGGGCAGGAAAGTACATATGAAGCGTATAAGCCCTCGTCTTATTGTTCTAGATCCAAAATTCAAGCCATTATTAGTGTTATTAAAGTTTTTCTATTGAGAACTGATGTTTGAAACGCTCCATGCAGTTGTGCAATGTACTTATGGGGAGACACGTGAGCCCGCCGCCCCAACAGGTCGGGGGTGTCACTACTTTCACATTATTAGCTGCTTACTTGCTCTTGATTGATCCCACTTGCTCATTTTCACTCTCCGAGCTGCCTAAATAGGTATTCAGTATTGCCGTGTTATAACCCTGGTTATGCCTTTAAGCCCCTAACTGTTTTGCCAGAGTGTTGCTCCAGCAGTGGGAAAAGTAGCTATCTGGAGGGAGGAGGGCTGCTTTAGATGCTGGTACCTCCTAAATGGTAGCAGCTAGAAACATGCAACTGATCTTGTTTGAAAGCAGACATTCCAAGCTTTCAGACAGCAATACCAGCAATATGATCAGGACAGAGAAAGATATCACTGATAGAAATCGGGATGCTGTGAACGCAACTGAAAATGAAAGTAAAAACAGGTTTCCCTCAAAATTATTCCTGACTTGATTTCGACAGTGATTTTTCCTCTGCTGCTTGGACTTTAGCTGTCTTGTATTAAAGCCTGGACTGTCAGCTTTCAGACAAGACCAGTTGCATGTTTCTAGCTGCTACCATTGAGGAGATATCACCATCTAAAGCAGCCCTCCCCCATCCAGGTAGCTACTTTTCACACTGCCCAGAAACAGTTAGGTGGTTAAAGGGGTAGTCCGGTTGTTAGAAGTTATCCCCTATCTACAGGATAGGGGATAACTATTAGATCGGTGGGGGTCCTGCCGCTGTGACCTCTACCGATCATGAAAACGAGAACCCTGTACCACCCTGCACCCCCACTGAAATGAACGGAGCGGCTGGTCGGGCACGCTTGAGGCAAAAAGCTGTGCGCCAAATATATCTTTAGACTGCACAAAAAGAGAGGTTCATAAACCGTTAGTGAATGGATTCACATTTAAAGGGGATATGCTAGGGCTGTGATGGCTAACCTCTGGCACGTCAGCTGTGGTAAAACTACGACTCCCAAGATGTAAAGTTGCTGGGCTGTTCTCAGAGCTCCATAGAAATGAATAGAGCATGCTGGGAGTAGTAGTTTTACCACAGCCACTGTGCTAGGATATGGGACCCCCAAACTGAAGGAGACCACACCATGCATGCTCTCCATTCATCGCTATGGGAGGGAGTGAGCATAGTCTGCTATTTTCGGAAGTCCTACAACGCTCAAGTGCAGACGTCTCTCCATTCAGCGCTATGGGAATGCCGGAAATAGCAAAGCCATCGCTCACCCATTTATCGGGAACTCCCATAACAGTGAATGAAGGGTGGCTTCGCATGTGTGGCTTTTCTCTGTTCTGGAGGTAGGAGCGGGTTCCACGTCTTATCTGGTATTGATGGTATATCTTAGTGATGTTGTAAGATGTTGTCCCATCTTTAAGACCAGATTCTAGATTGGTATTCTGTTCATGTGCTCTGTCCTACACAGTAGCCGATTACACATCAGATTGGAAAAGGTAGGTTCCCTCAGAACGGTGATGTTCGTATTAAGGGTGCGTTCACACGACCATATCTATTTCGTGGTCGCAAAAATCATGACTGATGAACGTGACTTCTCAGGCATAGGAAAGGGCTGCAGCATTCGACTGAGCACCGCAGCCTCGTCCATCAGAGCTGCCCTGAGTCGGATCCCCACAGTCACACATTGATGAGCTATCCCCAGGCTAGGACATCACTAATTAAAGTCCTGCTTATTCTCTAAGTTGTCTTACTCAGACAATAGAGTTTTCAGCAGAGAACAGCTGAACGTGAGGCTGTCCAACATGGTGAACCATTTTTCGGTTGGTTGGCAGTCAGTCTGCCAAGTGAAACTCTGTGTAGGTTTTTCACCATTAAATGGGTTGTCTCATGGGTCCACCTTCTGTCTATATGTCTTCTTTGAGCCAGAAAGGCGAGTGGCTCTGTAGGTGCCATCCCTGTATTACTTGAATGACCATTCATCTGAATAGCACCCTGTATGGGTCAGGTACCGCAGTGGACTCTAATTAAGTGAACGACTTCACTGATTAGTCAGTCTGCATTGTTAGTGACTGTCTAAACGTTGCGGTCCTCAATGGTTTAGTTAGGGCCCGCTGCTGTCTGTATGGCCAGGTTTCTGCATTTGGGACAGCGCATGGCTGAACATGGGATGCGCTGATCCATCTGATTTTATTTAGTTATTTTATTTAGTTTTTTTTATTTTTTTTGTTCTGCCACCTATGGAGGAGATTTATCAAGCTGGTGTAAAGGAAAACCGGCTGAGTTGCCTAGTGGTAACCAATCAGATTTCACCTTTCATTTTCTAGAGGGACTCCAAAAAATAAAAGGTGGAATCTGATTGGTTGGTATGGGTAACTGAGCCTTAAAGGGGTTCTGTAGTTCTTTAAAACTGATGATCTATCCCCTGGATAGATCATCAGCCTCTGATCGGTGGCGGTCCGACACCCGGGACCCCTGCCGATCAGCTGTTTGAGAAGGCAGCAGCGCTGCAGGAGCGCCACGGCCTTCTCTGTGTTTACCGCAGGCCAGTGACGTCACGACTACTATCACTGGCCTGGGCGGGGCTAAGCTCCATTTAAGTGAACAGAGCTTAGCCCCGCCCAGGCCAGTGATACTAGTCCTGACCTCACTGGGCCTGCGGTAAACACAGAGAAGGCCGCTGCGCTCCTGCAGCGCCGCTGCCTTCTCAAACAGCTGATCGGCGGGGCCCCGGGTGTCGGACCGCCGCCAATCAGAGGCTGTTCTATCCAGAGGATAGATCATCAGTTTTACAGAACTGCAGAACCCCTTTAATAAATCTCCCTCTTTGTCTTCTACCTCACCTTTTAACCTACTTTTGTTCTCTCTCTTTCAGCCCGATATGTTTTGATATGATTGAGGAAGCCTACATGACGAAGTGTGGACACAGCTTTTGGTAAGAAGATTTTCCTTTTAAACTTTAATTTTTAAGTGCATTTTCTTCGAAGAATCCACTAGGTCTCTTTCACACCTCGGTGATTCACATACGTCTGGTGTCTGTGGTCCCCACGTATTCATTAAGGGGTTGTCTGACTTCAGTAAGTTGCATTTATCATGTAGAGAAAGTTAATACAAGCCACTTACTAATGTATTGTGATTGTCCATATTGCTTCCTTTACTGGCTAGACTAATTTTTCCATCACATTATATACTGCTTGTTTCCATGGTTACAACCACCCTACAATCCATCAGTGGTGGTCATGTTTGCACACTAGAGGAAAAAGCACCAGCCTATGTGAGCTCCCATGGTCCCGGTCACCAGAGAGGCCAGTGCCTTTTCCTATAGCGTGCAAGCACGGCCACCTCTGGATTGCAGAGTGGTCGTAACCATGGAAACGAGCAGTGTATAATGTGATGGAAAAGTGAATCCAGCCAGCAAAGGAAGCAATATGGACAATCGCAATACATTAGTAAGTTCCTTGTTTTAACCTTCTCTACATGCTAAATGCCATTTGCTGAAGTGACACAGCCCCCTTTAAGTTTGTGTGTAATCATATCTGAGATTACTGATCCCTCATCCACATAATAGTCTATGAATCCGTGAAAACTGCAGACATGGCACAGATCAGTTTTTACATATTGTTGGTATGAGATGGTCTGGAGACTAAATTTCAGCCTAGCGGTGTCTGTGAAACACGGATAACACACAAACTGAAAATCACAAACTATGGAGCAAACACTGATGAATCACGGACAGAGGCGCAGATGAAATGCGTATCGTGACACGGGAATGAGGTCGCAGTGATTGTGAGCCAAAATCATCCGCGGGTTAAAAACACAGAACGTGTTCAAATCTTTCCGTCATGCACATATTTTCGGTCCGCATCCGATCCACTCCTACTGCAGATCGGATGCGGACTCATTCATATCAATCGGGCCTTAAAATATGTAGACATCACACTATGTGCTGACTGTATCAGTATGTCCATTCCGCGACCATGCAAAAAAGAACGTATTTCTTGTCCGTCTTGCGACTTATGCAGCTTTTAGTTATCTTTATTGTTCTGCTCCTATAAAAGGAGAACTAAATTTTGCACTTGGAAATTAAAGGCTATGTACACCTTTGGGGGCATATTTTTTTATTGTTGCATTTTATTCAGCACAATAAAATCATTTTTTCAATTAGTCTTTATTAAAGATTTTGAGCCCCTTTCTCTGTACAGCCTTGAGATTCTCTAGTACAAGGCCCTGTTTTTTCCCTGTTTCCAGGTGGCTCAGCTGATGGCTTCTGAACTCCTAAACTCTCATTATAGCTCAATTCAGATCTTACTGATAAAAATGTGACTTAAGGGTGTATTATCAGGCAGACGATTGTCAGGAGGGAAGCATTCCTTCTGGTAATCTCCTGCTTGCTAGCGGAGGAGATGGCTGCTATTACATGTAGCAATCTCCTCCATAGGGTTGCCTCGGGTATCGATAATTCGATACTGAATCGATAATTTTATACCAGTATCGATTCGGTACCGGAATTTCCTATTTTGCGATACTAAAATAAAAAATTCTCTTACCTGTCCTGCGCCGCGGCTCCGCTCCGGGTCCAGCGCTCCTCTTCTTCTCCGGGCCCGCGCTGCACTGTCCTGACCGCGTACAGCATCAGGACGTAGTGCGTGCTCTCTGACCTGACCCTGCACGCAGTCAGGTGACAGTGCAGCGCCGAGAAGAGGAGGAGCGCCGGACCTGGAGTGGAGCCGCGGCGCAGGACAGGTAAGAGATTTTTTTATTTTATTTTGATGGGAGCACAGCGGGCTGATGTGAGGTCTGATGGGGGCACAGCGGGCTGATGTGAGGTCTGATGGGGGCACAGCGGGCTGATGTGAGGTCTGATGGGGGCACAGCGGGCTGATGTGAGGTCTGATGGGGGCACGGCGGGCTGATGTGAGGTCTGATGGGGGCACGGTGGGCTGATGTTAGGTCTGATGGGGCACACAGATTTTTTGTGTTTTATTTTGTCGCCGTGGTATCGAATACTTTTTTTTGGTATCGAAATCGAATCAAAATTTTGGTATCGTGACAACTCTACTCCTCCAAAAGCATGCAAGCGTTTGATCGTTCTTTGGGCAATCAGTGGCAGTATTACACTGCAACGATCGTTCATACGGATGCTCTTCAGCGATCATCGGGCATAAAATCTACCCATGTAATACAGCCTTAAAAAAAAGTGTTTATGACCTTTTTAATAATTTAGAGATAATGGTTATTAGATGACCAGCACAACGTGGAAGTATATGCATCTAGACAAAAATTGTTCAAGGGAGTCTTTCACCTGTTTTTTCACCTGTGTGCACCTATATAACAGCACTGCCCCACAGAAGATTGCAGCACACATCCCAGACATACCTGTGTGCACTGTGTGTGTGTATTACATGTCACAATCCCAGACATACCTGTGTGCACTGTGTGTGTATTACATGTCACATCCCAGACATACCTGTGTGCACTGTGTACATGTACCTGTGTATTACATGTCACATCCCAGACCATATGTGCACTGTGTGTCTGTATTACATGTCACATCCCAGCACCTGTGTGTGTGTGTCTGTATTACATGTCACATCCCAGACATACCTGTGTGCACTGTGTGTGTACATGTCACATCCCAGACATACACTGTGTCTGTATTACATGTCACATCCCAGACATGTCACATCCAGACATACACTGTGTGTGCACATGTGTGTCTGTGTGTGTGTATTACATGTCTGTATTACATGTCACATCCCAGACATACCTGTGTGCACTGTGTGTGTCTGTATTACATGTCACATCACATCCCAGACATATGTGCACTGTGTGTCTGTATTACATGTCCATGACACCTGTGTCTGTGTGTGTGTGTCTGTATTACATGTCCACATTCCCATGTCACATCCCATACACTGTGTGCACGTGTGTCTGTATTACATGTCACATCCCAGACATACCTGTGTGCACTGTGTGTCTTATTACATGTCACATCCTGTATTACAGTCACATCCCAGACATACCTGTGTCACTACACCTGTGTGCACTGTGTGTGTGTCTGTATTACATGTCACATCCCAGACATACCTGTGTGCACCTGTATTACATGTCACATCCCAGACATACCTGTGTGCACTGTGTGTCTGTATTACATGTCCACATTCCCAGTCACACACATACCTGTGTGTGCACTGTGTGTCTGTATTACATGTCCAGACATACCTGTGTGCACTGTGTCTGACATGTCACATCCCAGACATACCTGTGTGCACTGTGTGTCTGTATTACATGTCACATCCCAGACATACCTGTGTGCACTGTGTGTCTGTATTACATGTCCAGGAAAAAGCACTTTTATTCTGCAGGAAAACAGCTCCCAAGTGCCTGGCTCTGCTGCAATTGAAAAAATAATTTTCAGCCCAAAATGAGTCAAATGTAATGTATGGAATGTTTTTTTTTTCCCCACAAAATGCTTGATCAGTGCCATGGAGGGATACGGCATCTTTGGTGTGTTAGTGGCAGCGCTATATCAGTGGTGCTCTCAGCTTCCAGACCCACTTCCATCTAATCTGCTGATGCCCTTGTGGGATATATATGGAGGATGAAACAAGTAGAGTACAGGAGCCGGTCAGTCAGAATAGGCGGTATAATACTGGCGGTATTATTTCAGGCAGGGATCGAAGATCTGTCCACTTCTGAAACCTAGGACGCTTCTCAGACTTGGACTCTTTATGCATTTTGTGGCTGCATGAGTGGGGGGGTGTAGGCTTTTTAACAATAATTCTGTAATTATACCTTTTCTCTCTTTTGATGTGCCGGGTCGTATTCGCTGTATGTGAATGTATTTTATAGACTTTGTGTTTGGAGCTGGACTGTTCCTGGGCACAGAAAGCCACGGAGTCCGGATTAGACTTCCTGAATTTTATAGTTTGCCTCCTCGTGTTCCTCTAGGATCTCCAGTCATTTCTTTTTCTTCTCTTCTTCTCCTTTGTCTTTGGCATTAGTTGGAGACGTGTAAACTATGTAAATTAATAGTTGACATCACCACTAAGTATCTGGAGCTTTTGGAAGCCGTCAATTAGTGGATTGTGCTAGGACAATGAACTTTGGAGTCTATACGCCGCTCGCAGGCCGAGTCAGTGTTTTTTAATGTTCTCCGTTGATGGACTGCACTCGATTGTTTGCATTAAGCTAGAACATTCAATTCCTCATTTCACAACCTTTTTTTTTCTTCGATTTCCTTCTGTGTTTTCTACACTTAACCCACCCTTCCTAAAGCAATTTTTTATCCTTACGTGAACTGCGAGGTCCCACAGAGATGTGCTGCAGACCTCAGAGCTCCAGAAATGTAGAGAAATGTAATACTTTTTTCTTTTTTTTTTTTTTTTTTAAGTGCTGACTACAACGAAAGTCATGGTGGTAATGAAGTCAGTATTGTGCCACGGCTATTACTGATGTACAGTCAGGACCTTAAATCCTATAGCTTGATTCAGAAAATCTCTTGAATTCCTGACTTGCTTAACCCTATGTGTGCTGAAATGGAAGTGAAGAGGGATTCGCCTCGCCGCACTGCAAAAGCGTGACCAAGGCCCGATGTTGAATTAACTAGATATCATAGGAGACCGTCCGTCTGGGTTCTTACAGATATAAAGTGTTTTTCGCCCTATAAGACACACCTGCCCATAAGATGCGCCTGGGTTTTAGAGAAGGGAAATGAGAACAAAAAATATTTTTCACCAGACTTCAGAACAGACCCCCAGCGTTAATCAGGCCTCAGTTCAGAGCCCCAGTGATAATCACAGCTCACATCAGACCCCCAATGTTAATAAGACCCCCAATCAGACAGCCAATGTTAATAAGACCCCCAATCAGACAGCCAATGTTAATAAGACCCCAATGTTAATAAGACCCCCAATCAGACAGCCAATGTTAATAAGACCCCCAATCGGACCCCAGATGAGACCCCCAGTGTTAATAGGGCAAAAAGTACAGTACCTTCTTTTAGCCAGTGCAAAGGGTGACTATCACTCTAGAGAACTTGGTGTAGCCATTTATTACATGGTTACTTAGCCAAGAGAGTGGGTGTTTTGGTCTTAGGTTATCCCGTGATGCCTCTTTCTTTTTTTTTTCTTTTTTTTTTTTTTTTCATCTCCTTAAAGGCTATGGACACCTTTTTTTGGGGCAATTTTGTTTTTATGAATGCGTTTTACTCATTTTATCAATTGGTCTTTATTAAAAACGCTCAGTCGTTGTTGCAGTGGTTAAAATATATCTGTCTGTTTGCAGAGTATCACTTCTCACTCCCTTCAGCTGATGGCTCATATGTAGCTCTTATCTCTGATCTCCTGACTAGACCTCCTTATCTTATCTCTGACTGATCTCCTCTGACTGATCTCCTGACTAGACCTCCTTATCTCTGATCTCCTGACTGACTAGACCTCCTTATCTCTGATCTCCTGACTAGATCTCTGACCTCCCTTATCTCTGATCTCCTGACTAGACCTCCTTATCTCTGATCTCTGATCTCCTGACTAGACCTCCTTATCTCTGAACTCCTGACTAGACCCCCCCTTATCTCTGAACTTCTCTGACTAGACCCCCTTATCTCTGAACTCCTGACTAGACCTCCTTATCTCTGACTCCTGACTAGACCCCCTATCTCTGAACTCCTGACTAGATCTCCTCCTGAATCTCTGAACTCCTGACTAGACCTCCTTATCTCTGAACTCCTGACTAGACCTCCTTATCTTATCTCTGAACTCCTGACTAGACCTCCTTATCTCTGAACTCCTGAACTCCTGACTAGATCTCCTCCTAGACCTCCTTATCTCTGAACTCCTGACTAGACCTCCTTATCTCTGAAACTCCTGACTAGACCTCCTTATCTCTGAACTCCTGACTAGACCTCCTTATCTCTGAACTCCTGACTAGACCTCCTTATCTCCTGAAACTCTCTCTGAACTCCTGACTAGACCTCCTTATCTCTGAACTCCTGACTAGACCTCCTTATCTCTGAACTCTGACTAGACTCCTTACTCTGAACTCCTGACTAGACCTCCTTATCTCTGAACTCCTGACTAGACCTCCTTATCTCCTGAACTCTCTGAACTCCTGACTAGACCTCCTTATCTCTGAACTCCTGACTAGACCTCCTTATCTCTGAACTCACTGACTAGACCTCCTTATCTCTGAACTCCTGACTAGACCTCCTTATCTCTGAACTCCTGACTAGACCTCCTTATCTCTGATCTCCTGACTAGACCTCCTTATCTCTGATCTCCTGACTAGACCTCCTTATCTCTGATCTCCTGACTAGACCTCCTTATCTTGATCTCCTGACTAGACCTCCTTATCTCTGATCTCCTGACTAGACCTCCTTATCTCTGATCTCCTGACTAGACCTCCTTATCTCTGATCTCCTGACTAGACCTCCTTATCTCTGATCTCCTGACTAGACCTCCTTATCTCTGATCTCCTGACTAGACCTCCTTATCTCTGATCTCCTGACTAGACCTCCTTATCTCTGATCTCCTGACTAGACCTCCTTATCTCTGATCTCCTGACTAGACCTCCTTATCTCTGATCTCCTGACTAGACCTCCTTATCTCTGATCTCCTGACTTTGGTACATCCGAAGTTGGTTTGCTAAAAACTTTGTTCTAATACTGTACGTAGATCCCTTTCCGTACAGTATTAGAATATATGGACTGCGATGAGCTGAAGCTATTACTTCGCGGAATTACGCAAGACTTCGTATAATAATTTAATTAGTTATTAATGTAAAAAAACCTTGAAACCGAACTCTGGTTCCGAGTGGTACCTTGCAACCGAACCCGAGTTTGGTTCCAAGGCTTTTTACAGTAATAATTAACTCCCAAATTTATGTCGCGAAGTAATAATTTTGGCTCATCAGAGCCGATACATTCTAATACTGTACAGAGAGGGCTCTCCGTACAGTATTAGAACAAAATGTTTAATGAATTGACTTCAGATGTACCATCTAAAGTCGATTCGCTCATCTCTAGTCCTGACCTCCTAAAAATTAACTTAAGCTGAATTCTTAAGTTCTTCAGTTTGATAAGAGTTTAGCGATAATGAATGTGTGAGGTCAGGAGATCAGGGAAAAGAGCTACATATCCATCATATACATCAGCTGATGGGAGTGAGAAGTGATATTCTACAAAGAAACATTATTATTATTATTTTACTTTTTTTTTTTTTTCTAACCTTTGTATCTCAAAACAGCGTGTGACTTGGGGCTCGTGCACACAACTGTGCTCGGTCCAGGAAACACAGCCTGTGAGTCAGCTGCACCTCGGGGGCCAACGGCAGCTGCTGACCTGAACTCATTGAATCAGTGAGTTTGGATCAGAGGAGCCTCCGTTGGCTGGAAGATGCGGGCGACCCATGGGCCACATTTCCTCGACTGAGCGCGGTTGTCATGTGCATGAGCACCAAGTTAAAAGAAAACCTGTTTTAGGTTGTGGAAAAAAAAACCTGTTGCAGCTCAGTAGTTGTGCTGTAATGTGATGGGTCCTTCGTGTGACTGACACTGGTGGTGCCTGATGGACCTCATTGACTTTAATGATATCAGACACTTTACTGGGAAAATTCCAGTTTTGCTTTTTTTTTTAACTGTCAAGTTGTTGGAGGCTCCAGGTCAGATGTGCACAGAGCCTATTACTGGTGCATTATTTGATGCCATATCAGTATTAGTAATTATGTCCCTGTGACCGGAAGTGCGTATGTGTGCCGTCCGCTTTTTTTTTGCGGCCCCATTGAAAATGAATGGGTCCGCACCCGTTCCGCAAAATTGCAGAGCGGATGCTGACACGTTATCGGGACGTGTGAATGGACTCCAGCTGTGGTAAAACTACAACTCCCAAGATGTACACTTGCTTGTCTGGTTTCAGAACTCCATAGAAATGAATGGAGCATGCTGGGAGTCATAGTTTCACCACAGCTGGAGTGCCAGAGGATAGTCATCACAGCCTTAGGGTCCATTCACACGTCCTGATAACGTGTCCGCATCGCAAAATTGCGGAACGGGTGCGGACCCATTCATTTTCAATGGGGCCGCAAAAAAAACAGCATACGCATTTCCGGTCTGGCTAAGGACGCTGCAAAGCCATGCCCTTGCCGCCGTTGAAATGTGGATGTAACTTATGTAAGGGCTTCCAGTAGTGCGGTCCCTGGAAACCAACTTTGCGCTAGCAGCTATAAAGAAGACGGCTGGTCTGATTACACAACCTTCTTAAAGAAAAATCCCCAACGAGAAGACGTCCAGGGCACACCTGGTTCTTCTGATGGTGACATTATATCCGCTGCCGCTACTGAACCTGCAGCTGACATATCAATAAGAAATAATATAAAAGGTAAATTTAAAAAAAAAAAAAAAAAAATTCAAGTCTCATGACAATTGCAATTGATGGTCTGTTGTGTGTGGACTCCCAGTCTTGCAAAACATTGCCCTTATTTTCAGCAGATTTTTTTTTTCTTTTTAATCGGGTTTCTAAGACTCCTGTGTCTGCAGCACGTGGAGCCATGGAGTAGTGATCATCTCCAGCGTCTCTCACACATAGAGGGTTAAAATCCATTTCCCGGTTTTAACTTAACGCTCCTGTGCTAAACCTACATACGATTCCCAAGTTTCTGGGAAAATAAAAAAAATCTAAAGAACTGAAGAAAAGCGAGCCTGGTGAAATCACATCCAGGTGTCAGTCTGGATGCATATCTCCTCTTTTTTAAGACCTTTTTAAAACTAATAGCAGCTGCCTCCCTGACATTGGAGACGTCTTATCCCTGGACTGAATCCATGTTCTGCGAGAATACAGAGGGGGGAAAGATGTTTTTGTTTTTCTGCGGCTCATCTTAAGCCCTTTGTTACTAAAGGGGCCTCTTGGTGTTGGCCCCGCTGCCGGTGCACGGAGAGGACCTCTGATTTGTCTCTGCGTACTCCGCTCTGCACTTCCAGACACTGTCCATTGTTCACAGCTGAATGGGGCACTGTTGTCGCCTCAGCGCCGGCGTCTTTGATCGTCGCTCTCTGTCTCTGTGCAGACTTCGAAATCTTCCCTAATAATCTCTGTTTTCACATGTAAAGCTCCTGGTTTTTGACGGGCTTCTCTGGTTTAGAGAGAAATTCTGCCCAGAATGCCCTGAGAACTGCACTGGTGTACTATTCACTTTGATGGCTTGTGGTTTTACACTTGTGTGACCCCGTGATACACTGTACACACTTGTATAGAGTGTATCACTGTACAGCGGCCTCAGGAAGCACACGGCGTCATAGCAACCAATGGCGCCGTGCGCTCCTGCTCTCAGCCGGGGTACAGTCGGGGATTTCACAGATCGTCCCGGATCGTGATCCACAGACGTCTGAATTGAGCCTAAATCTCAGGTTTTCTCTGCTCTGTTCATCGGGGCAGGTTCCCTTTAAATACAAGTTCTTTGGAAGCGACGTTTCTTGTGCTTCTGCACCTCTCGTGTATGACCTCTGGAGCGCACACATTATTTCATCAGCTTTTTATGTTATGCTTGTCCGCGTTGTTGGCCCGGGCCCGAACTGGGACCATTTTGCTCTGCCTGCATTGAAATCCCCCCTGAGCACAGCGCTGTACCGAAGGGGCCGTTCCTGTTTTATTTATGTGCATGTGTAACAGTCTATCCATGCCGAGAAGAGACGTGCACGGTTCCCAGTCTTTAGATAGGTTTCACGCTCACATTTTGCATTCTTTAACCCTTTAGATCGGCCTTTCTTTCTGGTAATGAAAACCCATTGCTCCTAATCCAGTCCCGTAGTGCGAGCGCCCGGAGCCCAAGGAGACGGACGTAACCGGCAGCAGGGAGGCTCTGATGGCTAATATCAGACATCTCCTTCCTGCGTCGCTCAAGTTTACTTAGAAGTATTTCATGGCGGCAGAGGCTTCGTATCATCACAGCCCAGATATCCAGTTGAAAGGCGTCAATTCTCACCGAGAAGCCTCCGAAAGCAAAGGCGAAAAGCCTTTGAAATAGCAAATAAATGTTAGGAACGCAGCAGTGGAAATTTGAGTGTATAGACAACTTATGTCATCAGCCACGGTCCTGCTGGTGCGCTGCCACGTGGCGCGCAGTTTACACCTTTTTTGGTATACGCTGTAACGTAACTTGGTTATTTGATATATTTTTATCCCCCGATAGTCAGTGACGGCCAAAAAGACCTGATGTGTTTTGTCTCCTCACAGCTACAAATGCATCCATCAAAGTCTGGAGGACAATAACCGCTGCCCAAAGTGTAATTACGTGGTGGATAACATTGACCATCTCTACCCAAATTTCCTAGGTGAGTGTGATCTTTGCCTCTTGTGTGCATTCTTTTTGCTGTTTTAGGTAGTTTTTTATTTTTTATTTTTTTTTTTTAGGTCAACTGCTTACAGATGTCTCAAAGCCAAGTCCCCTTAAAGGGGTTGTCTAACCTCAGACATTGGGGGTATCGCTAGGATATAACCCCCATTGTCTGACCCACTGGGACCCACACCTATCTTTAGAATGGAGCCCGTAAAGTGCAGGAGGGCACACCTCGCATGCACGGCCGCCCTCAAATCATTCCTATGGGAGTGCCGAAAATAGCTGAGCAGTGCACTTGGCTATTTTTGGCAGCCCCATTGAAATGAACGGTAAACGCACCGCCGAAGAGCGGCCACCACTCAATTTACTTCTTACTTTTTTAGACCTGGCGTGAACAGGGAGAAGTCGCAGATTGTGGCGCAATAAGCTTTGTGCTGTAATCTGCAACAGATATATGCCAGAAAACATTTAGTAAATGACCCCCATTGTGTTTACAGCAGGAGTTTTTTCTACCACATACACCAAACGTGAAGCGGGCATATTTGTTAAGACTGGCGTTTTAGACACTGTTCTTAATGAAGCCCCTGCGCTGGTGGAGGATCAGCCAAAATTATGAAGTGGCGCCGGCCCCTCCATAACTTTGGCGCATCCAGTGGCAGTTCTAAATGTAATAAATCTTCCGAGCTGTCTTACATTTAGACCATTTTCTGCGCCAAAAACAGGCGTAGAAAATGATGAATGAGATGGGTCTGCTGGCCTCTTCCCTGCCAACGCCACGCCCACAATTTTAGACCTGGCATGAGCCGTCGAAGTCACAGCCGTCTGCACCTGACAGTCAGGAGCATGATAATTCCTATTAATCCAGGCATGGTGCCTGGTAGGGTTGATCATGCTGATTAAAACAATACCTTTCTTATGTTTTTAGGTAGAACTGTTGCCAAGATATCTACGTTTTTAGTGATATCCAAATGAACTGGTTTGAGCACCACAGGGGCTGTCCAGAGCCCTTGGAGCACTGTCTTTTTAACACCCAACCGCTCTGGGCACTCCCCCCTCCCCTTGCATGATTGTGTAGCCTTTCTAGTTAAGGCCGAGGAAGGGATTGCCCAGCTCAGAGGTATGTTACAAGAATGCTGCTCCAAGGGCTTAGTCTGGCACCTTGGATGGGTGTTACAAAGGTAGTGCTCCAAGGGCTCCGGACAGTCCCTTGGTGCTCGACAAGCTCATTTGGATATTACTAAAAACACACATATCTCGGCAACAGTTCTACCTACAGAAATAACAAAGGCATCGTTTTAATTAGCATGATCAACCCTACCAGACACCGGGCCAGGTTTAATAGGGTTTATCCTGCTGGAAGAGGCTCCTTTAAAGGGGTTGTCTGGGTTCAGAGCTGAACCCGGACTTACCCTTAATTTCACTCAGGCAGCCTGCCTGACTAGAGCATCGAAGCATCTCCTGCTCCGATGCCTTCCTTTGCCTTGCGCTAATTAGCGCAGGGCAAAGGCATTTTGCCTGGTTCCGGTGACGAACGGGGCTCTGCCAGGCGGATGCTTCCGCCCAGCAGTGATCCCGGTGACGTCACCGGCGGCTGATGGGCGGGCTTTAGCGCTGCCCTACCCAGTAAAGCGGCTAGGGCAGCGCTAAGCCCGGCCCATTACAGCCGGTGACGCCACCGAGCACACTGCTGGGTGGAAGCTTCCGCCCGGCACTGTGTTATCGTAAACAGAAGCGCGATTCAACTCAGGACAAGGGAGGACATGGGAGCATGAGATGCTCCGATGTTAACATCAGGCGGGCTGCCTGGGTGAATTTAAGGGTTTTCAGTTCTGAACCCGGACAACCCCTTTAAGTTGATCCTATGATATGATACGGCTGTTTTGTAGAATGGGTCCACTTTACATAATCGGTGTAATATCAATGCGTGCTTTAGTTCCCTATGTACAATCCTTTGGCCTCTGTTTCTCTCAGTGAGTCACCTCAGGTTTGTTTCTTTCAGTAAATGAACTTATTCTGAAACAGAAGCAGAGATTTGATGACAAGCGGCTGAAGCTGGACCCATCGGTAAGATGTGAATAAAGCCTTACTAAATGAAAGTGACACGAGCTATCAAAAAGCAATCACACGGACTGCGCCCCTCTAATATCATGTCTAGTGGTTATCAAAGCACCGAGCCCTGTCCTTACTTTACTCCAAGAAGTCATACATCTTAGGCAGGAGAAATTACAAAACTTTTATAATGGAGGCAGCAGTCTATAATTTTGTTGATACGTCGCACCCTTCCCGAAATGGCAGTAACACTGCTCAGAGGAGGGTGACTGCCGATACCTGGGTGTTGTAAAACTACAACTCCCACCATGCCCTGCTGTAGGCGGATAGCTGTAAGCGGTCTAGACATGCTGGGAGTTGCAGTTTTGCAACAGCTGGAGAGCATCAAGTTGGCCATCCCTGGTCTAGATACACAACGTCCCCTCTGTAGACATCTAGCTTTTGTACCAAAAATTGCAACCTAGGTACATTCAAGATTTAATTATGTTTAATGAATCCTACTATATCAATAGGTACTACCCACTGCATACCAGGAACACCGCCCAAAACCTGCCATTTTCTGACCCACCATACGTCATTCAGTCCAGGAAATGCGGGCCATGTGAGAGCCGTGGCTCCTCTGACCCCATCTGACTGAATCATAGTGACTTATATTACAGTCAGTTCCTATCTGATCGCTGGGCTATTGTACTGTGCTTACATGATGATATGAGTACAGTACAATAGACCGGCGATCCGATTACAGCTGACTTTATCATAAAGTTGATGCAGTCAGTTCGGGTCAGAGGAGCACCAGTAGGTCCAGGAGATGCTGATGGTATGTTAATGGTGTCGCAGAAAGTTACACAAATACCACAATGTGATTGCAAAACCATATACATACATGTGGTTTTACTGGTCTTGTATTACACGCTAAAAGCCCCCACTGCCTCCTATCATTTTGTAAGGGGGAGGTGTTTAGCCCATGGATGCATGACTACATCCATTTTTTGGCTGCAACAAGATGCAGTTAGTAAATTTTCTTGTGTACTTCTTAGTAGGTTGGAGTTTTTCTTTTGCAGCAGTTGATATGAATACCAAATACTAATGTCTATAATTAAAGAAGAACTCCCGCAAAAAATTTATTCCATGTCCTGCTAGAAATGTACATGATGTAATCTGTAGTGATGAATGTCATTTTCTTACCAGTGTCTGTATTTTTGACTTGTATAATCCAGAAGTTTCTTATCTGTGTCATGTGACTAGGAATTAGACCCACCAACTCACACAGCACCTTATGTGTGGACAGGAAGTCTAATTCTCTATGTATTCCTATGGGAGCCTCACTTTCAGTCTCATAGGAATGAATAGAACAGTTACTGGCTTCCTGTCCTGGGTCAGTTGGAGGTCAGGGAGTTGGTCACATGACCCAGCTACAATAAGAAGAGAGTGGAAACTCTCATTTTCAGCCTCTGATAAGAAAATGACATTCACTACAGATTACATCATGCACCTTTCTAACAGGTCAGAGAATAAAATTTTTGCGGGAGTTCTTCTTTAAAGGGAATCTGTCACCAGGTTTATGTTGGCCCCTCTGAGGGCAGCCCAAACTGGTAACCAAGTCCCTGATACCCGAGGGCCAGAGGTGGCTCCATGTAACGCACATGCTCGGTAGTGTTCTTATTCATGAACTCCCAGCAACTGATTTACGGCTTTCTCCCTGTGCACATGTAGCCGCAACTCATGAATATTGACATGCCGACCCTCGGGTCCCAGTAGGAAACCACAAGACAAAAATGTAAGTGACCCTGCATTTGAATCAAGGTGCCGGTCTCTAGTTTATTATGCTGCGCTTGGATAAGGCCAGTGTAAATGCAGACATCTATACCTATGAAACTGGCTGACCTGTTACATGTGCACTTGGCAGCTGAAGACATCTGTGTTGGTCCCATGTTCATATGTGCCCGCATTGCTGAGAAAAATGATGTTTTAATATATGCAAATGAGGCTCTAGGAGCAACGGGGGCGTTACCATTACACCTAGAGGCTCTGCTCTCTCTGCAACTGCTGTGCCCTCTCCACTTTGACAAGACCAGGTGTGACAACTTGTTCACTGTCTGGTCCTGGCAAAGTGCAGAGGTTGCGGAGATAGCAGAGCCTCTAGGTGTAATGACAACGCCCCCATTGCTCCTAAAGGCTCAATTGCATATATTAAAACATCCTTTTTTTCAGCAATGCGGACACATATGAACATGGGTCCAACACAGATGTCTTCAGCTGCCAAGTGCACATGTAACAGGTCAGCCTGTGTCATAGGTACAAAACTGCTGACAGATGCCCTTTAAGAGATGTTCAGGCTCCACAGATGCAGAGTAAAAGGTGGTATTGGTCTTCTAACTTTCACTGTGTAATAAACCTAAGAAGTCGCCTTGTCTTTTCTACCATGCATAGTTGAACTCGTTCAGATTTCAGGATTGAATAGGGTTGGAGAGCTCCTTTGAACGATACCTACTAAAGATCAACTTCGAGGGCGCGGCCCGGCATTTGCTGTGGAGCAGTCGGCCCATCCCTGTAAATGTGAAGGATCGTTTGTGGTCATGGTTGGTTGCTGTGGGTTTCAGCCTGGAAAAAAAAAAAGGACCTGAAAAAGAAGAGAATTAAAGTAGAACTCCCACAAAAAAATTATTCTCTGACCTGTTAGAAAGGTGCATGGTATAATCTGTAGTGAATGTCATTTTCTTATCAGAGACTGTTTCTGAGAGTAAAAACCTCTCTTCTTATTGTAGCTGGGTCATGTGACCAACTCCCTGACCTCCAACTGACCCAGGACAGAAAGCCAGTAACTGCTCTATTCATTCCTATGGGAGCCTCACTTTCAGTCTCATAGGAATACATAGAGAATTAGACTTCCTGTCCACACATAAGTCTATGTGTGAGTTGGTGGGTCTAATTGCTGGTCACATGATACAGATAAGAAACCTCAGGGTGATATAAGTCAAAAATTCAGACACTGGTAAGAAAATGGCATTCACTACAAATTATATAATGTACATTTCTAGCAGGACATGGAATAAAATTTTTGTCGGGAGTTCTTCTTTAAAGGCTAACTTGTTGGGTTAAGTTACTGGTAACCGGAGTCTGTTGCGGCCGTCTGAACTTTTGTCTTTGACATGACTGATCACGTTAATGGATGTGCGTCTATAAGTGAAGAGCGTTGTTTCATCTACTTGTACATTTTTTAATTTCCTAGAATGGTCATCGATGGCAGATCTTCCAAGACCTTCTGGTGACTGATCAGGATAACCTGGATCTAGCCAATGTTAACCTGATGCTTCAGCTCTTGGTACAGAAGAAGAGGCAACTTGAAGCCGTAAGTACCAATAAGAAGTGTCAATTTCTCCCTCTTAAAGGGGTTGGCCGTTACTACAACGTATCTCCTATTCCGTGGCTAGGGGATAACTGTCTGATCGGTGGGTGTCTGACCTCTTGGGCCCCTGCAGATAACTGGAATGGTCGTCTGTGTGCTCCCGCTCTATTCAGCTCAGTGCACTGACTCTATCACCGACAGTGCCATAGAGTTGAAAGGAGCGGCAGCTCTCCTGCGTATCCGCCGCCGCATTCAAATGGGGAAATACAGGTCCTTGTTCTACTGATAGACCCACCTTTTGGACCCCCGACTGTAAGACACATATCCCAAATCATGTGGATAGCGGATTAGTTAGTGTGGTGGCACAACCCTTTTAATTTTTTTATCATTGTAAGTCTATAGATGAAAACTTTTGTTTTGCCCTTTTTTCATATATTTTTCTATAGACTGAAAGAAATGGAATCAGTTGACAGAGAGATGTCATAGATTACGTTGTCCAGTTGAAAGACCATCCCTATCTAGGGAGGCACCCATCCACATTAGGTGCTTGGGCGGTCCAGCCGAAATCGATGGATTTGCCTGACATTTACCTAAATGTGTATAGCCAGCTTCCTCTTACTTATCTAGGCCTCCAGTAGTATAATAGGGTTGTCATTACCTCGCCCCACCTTTAGGGTCCACATCTGTATGAATTGTTCCACATCTGTCCCACAATTTTGCAGAACGGTTGCGGACCCATTCATTTTAAATTGGACCGCAAAAGATGCGGACAGTACACAGTGTGCTGTCCGCATCCGCACTTTCGTTCCGTGGCCCCGCAAAAAAATAGGAGACAAGCCACGGACAAGATTAGGCCTTTTTATAGTGCCTGCACATAGCCGGTGTTCCGTGTTTTGCGGATCCGCAATAACATGCGGATGTGTGAATGGACCCTTATAATGATGAGATCACTCAGCTCATCCTGTCCCAGACTATATAGCAAAGCTGACAAGCGAAAACATGAAACATTGTTCTGTGGATAGTAACAAAAATAAATCAATGAATATCTGGGTCGATTTTAGGGCCATGTATAGCAGTCTTCCATATGTAGAGAAATGGTAACTGCGGCCGCATTTGATAGATCAGTGTCTTTATTAGTATTAGATGCTTTCCACATTTTGGAAGGCCAGGTGACCCTTTGTGCTCGGGTATAAGGAACACCTGAAGGACTGCTTTAGTGGGTTCACCGTGGCTGCGGCTCTTGATTTACTTTGTCCAGGTATATTCCCCACAGTAGAATGGAAATTTTTATTTTAAAGAAGTCCCGCAAAATTTTAACTCCCGCAAAAATTTTTATTCTCTGACCTGTTAGAAAGGTGCATGATATAATCTGTAGTCATTGTCATTTTCTTATCAGTGACTGTTTCTTTGAGTAAAAACCTCTCTTCCTATTGTAGCTGGGTCATGTGACCAACTCCCTGACCTCCAACTGACCCAGGACAGAAAGCCAGTAACTGCTCTATTCATTCCTATGGGAGCCTCACTTTCAGTCTCATAGGAATACATAGAGAACTAGACTTCCTGTCCACACATAAGTCTCTGTGTGAGTTTGTGGGTCTAATTGCTGGTCACATGACACAGATAAGAAACTTCAGGATGATATAAGTAAAAAATTCAGACACTGGTAAGAAAATGACATTCACTACAGATTACATCATGTACATTTCTAGCAGGACATGGAATAAAATTTTTGTCGGGAGTTCTTCTTTAAGGGTTTTTCCAGCAAACACCTTTTAGGGCAGACGATTGGACATTTGGTAGAAGTGAGTTCGTCAGGCAGAAGTCCAGCTTTGACATTCCACCATAGCCGGGAGCCAAACAATCCCCTATACTAGTGATTGCTAACCTCTGGCAATCAGCTGTGGTGAAACTACGACTCCCAGCATGCTCTATTCATTTCTATAGGCTTCTGAGAACAGCCAAGCAAGTGTGCATCTTGGGAGTTGTAGTTCTACCACAGCTGGAGTGCCGGAGGTAGCCATCACTGCCCTATACTGTCTTTAGTAGAATTGTAGCCTTATGTCTGCAGCGTCTCCCTGTTAAAGGGGTTGTCTCACTTCAGCAAGTGGCATTTATCATGTAGAGAAAGTTAATACAAGGCACTTACTAATGTATTGTGATTGTCCATATTGCTTCATTTGCTGGCTGGATTCATTTTTCAATCACATTACACACTGCTCGTTTCCATGGTTACGACCACCCTGCGATCCATCAGTGGTGGTCGTGCTTGCACACTATAGGAAAAAGTGCTTGTCTCTCTAGTTGCCGGGACCATGGGAGCTCACATAGGCTGGTGCTTTTTCCTATAGTGTGCAAGTACAGCCACCAGTGCTGGACTGCAGGGTGATCTGTAACCATGGAAACGAGCAGTGTATAATGTGATGAAAAATGAATCCAGCCAGCAAAGGAGGCAATATGGACAATCACAATACATTAGTAAGTGCCTTGTATTAACTTTTCTACATGATAAATGCCATTTGCTGAAGTGACACAACCCCTTTAAGGTGATAGGTATGAGAGCAGTCTAGACTTTCCATAACTTATCCAAAATATCAGAAATCAGTAATCAAGCATGCATAACCCATTGAAAACTGGCACCTCCCCAGTCTCCTTGCTTCTGGAAACTCAACCAGTCTGTCTTTTATGACATCAGATTCCCAGAAAATCTCCTTTAAATATCATTTGAACTGTTTTTCCAATTTAGTTCATTCCATGCCAATTGCTAAGTATTTCTGATTTTGCCATTTTGGATTACATTATCTACATTAAAGGGGTTGTCCAGGATTGTGCTAATGATAGCCTATGCTCAGGACATTTCGTCAGTATCAGATTAGTGGGGGCGGCGTCGGGGTCTGGCTCTTAGCGCCCCTGCCGATCAACTGTTTGAAGAAGCCGTCGCTCTGACCGGGAGCTTCACTGAGCGCTGCAGTCTCTTCACAACTCACCAAGAACAGCGCTGCCCATTGTATAGTGGCCGTGCTTGGTATTGCAGCCTAGCCGCATTTACTTGAATGGGACTGATCCTCACCTAGGCCACGTGACCAATATACGGTGATGTCACTGGCTTAGGAAGGGACCTAAGCGCTTGTCCTCTTCGAACAGCTGACTGACGAGTTGGTTCCTTGCTAATATGACATTGATGACCTATTCTGAGGATAGGCCATCAATATTAAATTTCTGGATAACCCTTTACGCCATATGGATGGTATAATGATCAGTCCCCCCACTTTATTTTATTTTTATTTTTTACTTACTGGTACAGTCTCCTAAGACTGTGACGGTGCCCCGATTTCCGTCTCTTGGCATTCACCCTTAGCCTAACGAAGACAGTCTTGTGGAATTGATAAAGAGGCTTTCTGTCCCGGTCGTATGCCGTGCCAGTAACAGAGCCTCCCTCCACAGCACATATTGTTCAGCTCCGCTGCCAGGACGGCCATAAAAATATTTGGCCAAATATCACAGCAGCAAAGGGGAAAATAATATAATCTTCAGGTTAAATTTAGCTTCAGAAAACAAAAGAGGTTGACGGCAGCCTTACGTCCTGTCTACGAGAGCCTGGCACCGAGGGCTTTTCAGCAGTCCGCACCAGGAGGGTAAAAGCAGGGATAAACACAAAGTTGGGAGATCAACAGGAACTTCTGCTCACAGTTGGCTAGTGATGTCAGTGTTGTTGTAACCCGTGGCCCGAACAGATAAGAGCCATGAGATTTGCTGGCAGCCCCGTCCCTCCCTGCGCTTTTGGTTTTCCTCTTTTTTTGCGATCCTATTATTAATGAAATGTTATTTTTGAGGATTATCGCACCGTCTCTTGCATAATTGGGGTCTTCAAAACGCCATGGCATCCAAATGTGGCTTTCATCACGTGCAGAGTTGGCCAGTCAAAAATAAATAAAAATCCAATATAGCAGATCAGGTTTTTCAACATCTAATCCGTATCCAGTCAGTTTATTGGATGAAAGAAAGGCTAATTAATGGCGACATTTGGGAACAGCAGTCAGTTGTATGTAGGGCTGCAGCTATTGACTATTTTTGTAATCGTGTATTCTATCGATTAATCCAACAATTAATTGAGTACTCTAATAACAAAAAAACTAATTAAAAGAACGTTTTTCTTTATAAAAACTCATCAGCTCCCCCTCCCGTGCCCTCAGCTGCTTCCCCCTCAGTGCCACCAGCTGCCCCCCCCCCCCAGCGCCACCAGGTGCCACCATCTCCCCTTACTAGCCATGTGCTCAGCGCTAGTGAAAATATAAATACTTACCTCTCCTGTAGGGGCGCCTCTCCACGGCTCATCCTCCGCGCACTGCGCTGTCGTCCTGATGTCACACAGCATCAGGTCATGGCGCTCGTGACGATGGGTCAGGATACTGTGCAGCGTGGTGCGGGCCGGCGGGTGACCACAGAGCAGTGAGTAATAGCAATCGCTTCACTCTATATACTGTGCATTAAAAACTATATTTTTTTTTCATCTCTGCAGGAATCGCATGCCGCTCAAGTTCAGATCCTAATGGAATTCCTGAAAGTAGCACGACGGAATAAGAGAGAGGTAACGGGGGTTTAATGTTAATTGCAGACGCTCTGAAATGGTCTTCTTTTTCTGCAGATGCTTCTTGGTACATTTAAAGCTCCCTCCAGGTCTCAGACATGCACGGAGCTCCACTGTTAAAAGTATATTAGAATAAAGAGAACAATCAAAGATGTTACTTTTCTTGGCACGTGGGCAACCCCAGATGCTAAAAAGAGAGAAAAAAGTGTCCTACATTTAAGAGCGGTGAAGGCAGCGAGGCAGCCGTCTTGGAGATATTTGCAGTAGTTCTACCTCATGAAAGAAACAATCAAAAACCATAACAACAGACAACCCAACTCCCATCCTATTTTTATGGTCCTGAATTAATGACTGAATATAGTCCCTTAAAATCTATTGTGTCCCAGGACAGGCCGTTAAAGTGAATGTAAGGCTTAAGGGATTTTCCAAGAGTTTTTAACTGATGCCCTATCCTCTGGATAGGTAATCGGTATCTGATTGGTGGGGGTCCAAAACCCTGGACCCCCCTGATCGGCTGTTTGAGAAGGACCCGGTGCTCCTGTAAGCTCCGCGGCCTTCTCGCAGCTTAACCTAGGCTGGTGATGTCACGTTCATTGGTCACATTGCCTAATTTAAGTTAAAGGGGTTGTCCCAGTTATTTTTATTGATGATCTATCCTCAGGATAAGTCATCAATATCAGATCTGTGGAGGTCCGATACCCGGCACCCCTGCCAATCAGCTGGTTGAAGAGAAGGAGTGCACCGTGCCAGTGCTGACTTCTCTTCATTGTTTCATTCACTTCAATGGGACGGCTTCTTGTAAGTACACCTGCTCACTGCTGCTGTTGTGACGTCGAGCAGGTAAACAATGAAGAGAAGTCAGCGCTGGCACAGTGCGCGCCTCCTCTTAAACCAGCTAATCGGCGGGGGTTCCTCTCCTGATGATAGATCGTGAATGGGATTGAGCTGTGATACCAAGCACATCCTCTGTGCAATGTATGGTGCTGTGCTTGGTAAGCTGTGAGAAGGGCCTGCTCAAACATCTGATCAGTGGGGATCCCTGGTGTCGGACTCCCACCGATCAGATACTGATGACCTTTCCAGGAGTCCAAAGTCTTGGAAAACCACTTTAAAGAGGACCTTTCACCTCTCCTGACATGCCTGTTTTAATAGCTTCATGCATTCCCCACGTACTAACAATTCTGGAGCATCTATTCTTATGTCTGTATGTTGTACCATTCCTTTATTATTTCTACTAGAAGTTGTGAATGAATTGCTAGCAGTCTGCAGTAAGGGTACAGAGGGGAGGTGACCAGTTGGGGGGGTGTCCCTGCACAGACTGACTGTATCCAATCAGTGGTGACATTTTCAGACTGTGCAGGGACACACCCCCAACTGGTTACCTCCCCTCTGTACCCTTACTGCAGACTGCTAGCAATTCATTCATAACTTTCAGTGCAAATAATAAAGGAACGGCACAACATACAGACATAAGAATAGATGTTCCAGAACTGTTATTACATGGGGAATGTATGAAGCTATTACAATAGTCATGTCAGGAGCGGTGACATGTCCTCTTTAAGGCTATTGTGTCACAGGTAGGTGTTTTTTTTTTTTTTTTTTTTTTTATATAGGTGATACTATTTTAGCCTTTTCTAAAGAAGACCTCATGAAGATTATTGCCCTCATGCAGAATGTTGATGAAAATTATGTCCATCCCATCATTATGAACACTTTTAGCACTTCAATCCTGAGAAAAGCCTAGAATAGTGCCACTTGCTCTTTCTTCCGAACGGCCTTTCGTGTCCACCTCAGTAAATGTCCTGAGGTGGACACACATGTTGAATCTTACTTTTTTCCCTGCTCCTTCGAGTGTGCAATGGGATCCCTCATGTGGCGAGCCGGCCGCCTCTGAAGGTGCAGCATCTTTTCTACTTCGCTCTTATCACTTGCTCAGCATCGCTTTTGGGAAGCACAGAGGACGCTGCAGCCAGCTCACCCCACCAGAGAGCCCTCTACATACCCGAAGGGGGAGAGAGAAGCTAGGCCGAGCAGGCGTGCCCACCTCAGCACTGGCTTTATTTTCTAATGTCTTGTGCAGAGTGGTGGAGCGCGGCCATGTCATTTGTCAGGACATTTTACATGTAGGCATTCCTGAGTACACAGCACACTAGAAGGACCAAGGGGCGACAGGATGGTGTTTTTCCACATTTGGGTTTGTAATGGATTCCTAAATGTCAGAGCAAGGATCAGTAGCCTGATACCGGGACCACATGTAGCTGAAAATGCCTTCACATTCCCCTGATACGTTAGAAGTGAAATCCAACCTTCAGGAATGTCACAGATTTCGGAGCTTATATTGTGGAGCTTTGAAATGTTCATTCCTGAAAAAGCAAGATTTGCACAGTGTTAGACCATTGGGAAATATAATTCTGCCATATAGTAGTCCAAAAAAATAAAAAAAAATGGTTGAACCGTAATTTCCACATGCAAAGTGGTGGTTATACGCCGAGGTGACCCTGTTAGTCCACAGTGACACGTCTCCTCCTGACACGGCGGTTTTAGTAGCTACTTGCATTCCCCATGTAATAACAATTCTTATTCCTACTAGAAGTTTATGGGGGGGGCTTTGTCCACTGGCAGACTGATTGGTCAATGCTAGCCTGTGCAAGGACACACCCCCTAACTGGTAGCCCCCATCAGAACCCAAGAATAGAAGATGAATGGCACAACGTAGTCGAATAAATGCTCCATACTTCTCATTTCATATGGAATACAATTCTTTACTACAGCAGACCTGTCCTGAGAGGTGACGGCTTCTGTCTAACATGAACACACGTTGGTTAACCTACCGTAGGTTTTGTAGTATCTATGTTCATTTGTGGCTGTGACACTTAGGGCCCATTCAGACGGCCGTATTATTGTGGGTCCGCAATAACGCGGACCCGCAATACTACTGCTGCCACCCAGCGTGTTTTCCGCAATGCCGTGGAACACACGGCCGGGCGCCCCATTCAAAATGCCTATACTTGTCTGCTCATGCACATGTTTTATCTTTTTATGCGGAGCTGGCTCCGTGCCGCGGCTGCCCGCTCCCATAGAGGTGAATGGGGCCGCATCTATTCCGCAATATTGCGGGTTTGTGGATTGTTGTGTGAATGGGCCCTAAAGGGTTGTGTCACATGTAGAGAAAGTTAATACAAGGCACTTACTAATGTATTATTATCCATATTGCTTCTTTTGCTGTCTAGACTCATTTTTTCCAGCACATTATACGCTTCTCGTTTCCATGGTTACGGCCACCCTGCAATCCAGGATTGGTGGCCATGCTTGCACACTATAGGAAAAAGCGCCGGCCTGTGTGTGTGTTCCTATGGTCCCGGCCACCAGAGAAGCCAGTGCTTTATTTCTTTAGTGTGCAAGCACGGCCACAGGTGCTGGATTGCAGGGTGGTCGTAACCATAGAAACGAGCAGTGTATGACGTGATGGAAAAATGAATCCAGCCAGCAAAGGAGGCAATATGGACAATCACAATATATTAGGGAGTGCTTTTTATTAACTTCCTCTTTATGACAAATGCCACTTGGTGAAGTGAGGCAACCCCTTAAAGGGGTCGTCCAAGTTATTTTTATTGATGACCTATCATCAGGATAGCGTGATTAGAATAAGTCGGCACTATGGGATTCAGTGCGGTGCACGTGTCCTAGGGATGGCGTCCCATGTAATAGTAGTAGAGAAAGGACCGGCACTCAGATATTGTTGCTTTTATTGTTGCTCATATGAATATGTGGCAATAAAGAAGCAATCAGAAAAAGCAACAATATCTGAGTGCCGGTCCTTTGTCTACTACTATCCTCAGAATAGGTCATCAATATCAGATCGACGTGGATCCGACACCAGACACCCCCGCCGATCAGCTGGTTGAAGAGAAGGCGCACGCTATACTGGTGCTGACTTCTCTTCGTTGTCGCAAGACGCCTGCACAGAGGACTTTTTTTTTTTCCTGTCTGAAATAACGGATCACTGACGGAAATGGCTCAAACGGATGCTGGGTCCGTTTTTTTCCTTTATTTCTCTATTCTTCTGACGGATCACGAGAAGAAAAAAATGGTGATGTCAACTCGACCTTATCAACAAAACCCGAATCCATTTACGTCTTGTGCCTTGTTTATCTGGAAGCTGAGGTCAGACCAGATTTCTCATTAGCTCCATTGTCGATGGCTCTCCGTTGATCCATTGACGAAGTTTTTGGAATTTTACTTTTCTTTTCGGGGTCAAGAGACTCTAAACAGACGCTTGACGTCTCCCATGTCAGAATTACGGATTGCGTTACACACTGCCTCCTGTCCAAGTTTCTTCCGTCCCCCTTTTTCAGCTTCCATATTCTTCCTATGATTTGGTCAAAAATAATTAAAAACAAATGACCGATGCTGAAATGATATTTACATTGGCAGGAAAGTAACCTGAAGGAACTTCCCTCTCCACCCCTGCAGATAAACACTGTGCGGATGATACGGCGCTCCGGGCCTTATTTACATCACTTCTTCTATACGTCTTTCCCTCCTCGCCCCCAGCTTTAGGAACCAGCTTTGCCTTCTGTTTGGGTTTCCAGTTTTGGCCTTTAGGTTGCTTATTTCTTTCTAGATAGATAGGCGAGCGTCCAGGATTTGTCCAGTTACTCACTTAACCCTCGGACCTCTGCAGTTTGACTTCGTCCAAGAAGCCCAGAGCGTGCGTATGATGTGTTTGAGTTGTCAGGGCCCAGAATTTCTGTCTGCATTTGAGTCACAAATGAGGTGAATGGGTTCCCGGGGTCACGGAGAATAAACATCCCCAGCATTTTCCTATGAAGCTGTCTGATTACTTCGCTGCTCATGTTTGGGGGCTTTTGTACTTCGTGACTGTTTTACGTCATTTACTGTTCGTCAGCCTTTTTGTTTGCTTTTGTATCTGTATTGTGGTGTAAACTGGACTGCTGTAGTACGTAGGTTGTCACGTTATGGTATCATTGGAATTAATGGAGGATCGGGTATATGATGAGTGGGGCTGCAGCTATCGGTTATTTTAGTAATCAAGTATACTATTGATTATTCCAATGATTAATCAAATACTCTAATAAGAAAAAACCTTATTAAAATTACGTTTTGTTTTAGTCTGCCCCCCGTGCCGCTGGCCTCAGGTCTGCCCCCCGTGCCGCTGGCCTCAGGTCTGCCCCCCCGTGCCGCTGGCCTCAGCGCTGGCCTCAGGTCTGCCCCGTGCCCTGGCCTAGCCCCCCCCCCCCCGTGCCGCTGGCCTCAGGTCTGCCCCCCCCCCCCCCCCCCCCCCCGTGCCGCTGGCCTCAGGTCTGCCCCCCCGTGCCGCTGGCCTCAGGTCTGCCCCCCCCCCCCCCGTGCCGCTGGCCTCAGGTATGCCCCCCGTGCCGCTATCAGTCTCCTCTGCCATCAGTTCCCCCATGCCATAAGTGATCAGTCCCCAGCCCCATGCCCATCCTTCATGCCATGAATCCCCTTGAGATCTTGGCAGACTTTTTGACCTATTCTCTGCATAGTTGATGAATGTTGTTCAACTACGTTTTTGGGTTATAGGTAGAGGTTTGAGTACCTGGAGCATACAGATAAACTCAACAGTACCCTTAAAGTGGTTGTTCAGTTTCAAGAGGAAGCCAGACAATTCAGGGCATCGACCTGGAATAAAGTACAGATGATTACTTGCCTTACAGATCCAACACCACTGCTCCGGTTCTCAAGGTAGGGCTCTGTTCTCCTGGCTGCAACGGTGACACCATATCGACATCACATGACCGCTTCAGCCTGTGATTGGCTGCAGAGATCACATGTTGTCGATGTGACGTCACCGTTGCAGCCGGAAAAAAACAAACGAGTCCTGCTGTGAGAACGAAGCGGTGGTGCGGGATCTGTCAGGTAAGTGATCATCTGCTCTTTAGTTCAGGCTGATTCCCTAAGTTCTGTTTCCACTTGAAGCCTGACAACAGCTTTAGTAGATCATATTTGATGATTGGTTTAATATTATGAGATTGAGGCTGCAAGAATGCAAATAAGGAGGGAGCCTCCTCTATCAGACGTTTATGGCTTATCCTCGAGGTACGTCTTAAAGAGGACCTTTCACCACTCCTGACATGCCTGTTTTAATAGCTCCATGCATTCCCCATGTAATAACAATTCTGGAGCATCTATTCTTATGTCTGTATGTTGTGCCATTCCTTTATTATTTGCACTAGAAGTTATGAATGAATTGCTATTTGCCTTCAGTAAGGGAACAGAGGAGAGGTAACAAGTTGGGGGTGTGTACCTGCACAGTCTGAACATGGCAGCACTGATTGGCTAGAGTCAGTCTGTGCAGGTACACACCCCCAACTGGTCACCTCCCCTCTGTTCCTTTACTGAAGACAAATAGCAATTAATTCATAGTCAGGTCCTCTTTAAGTGTCTAAATTTAAGGTTCTCTTCATATCAGCGGTGTGGCTTCCATTTCTCATGATTCCTGTGACCAGTGGTACCCGATGGATCTCATTGCCTTTAATGGATTCCGTGGGTTCCACAGAGGTGTCTGTCGGCGGCGGCATATGACGATGATGATCCCAGTCTCGGCCATGTTTGACTGAGATAGGAATAACCCTTAAAATCCCTGTAAGAATTATGCAAGATGTCACGTGGGCAATGTAATTGTTCTCCTAGGTGCCCCTTCTTGATTTTGATTTTGCGAGCAGTGTTTTCCCGTATAGATTCAAATCCCTATCCAAACCCCTGTGTACGCATATTACGGTCTGATAGGAATTGGATATAGATTTGAATTCACACAAGGTCTTTACGGCACAAGAGGTCAGAGAAATCAGAAAGGGATTTGTTGCCATCAGGATCGCTCCGCAGTTTAGGCTACTTTCACACTTGCGTTTACATTTTCCGGTATTGAGATCCGTCATAGGAACTCAATACCGGAGAAAAACACTTCCGTTTTGTCTCCATTCATTGTCAAATGGGACAAAGCAGAACTGAACAGAGCTGAATGCTCCAAATTGCATTCCGTTCTCATACCGGAGCGCAGCATGCTGTGGTGTTCTTTGTCATGGGATGCGGAGCAAAACAGACCCGTCATGACCCACAATGTAAGTCAATGGGGACGGATCCGTTTTCTCTGACACAATAGAAAACTGATCCGTCTCCCATTGTCTTTTAGTGGAGTTCATGACGGATCCATCTTAGCTATGTTAAAAAGGTTCTCCGGGAATTGAGAAAATGAAAATACTTAAATATTACTTCATTATAAATATGTTTCCAAATACCTTTTATTAGTTATAATGGCTCATTTTGTCTAGGGAGCGATCTTTAGGAGAAACAAAATGGCCGCCGTCCTTTTAGTACACACACAACCTGTCCTAATCACACAGGAGGACAAGTTACTTCACAACACTGTGGTAAAGAGCTGCCTCATCCTCCTCTCTGCTCTGCTTGTCAGGAATTATGGTCCTGAATACAGGTGATAAGATATTTAGCTGAATCTCTGTAGGAATTGAGTTCATGAGCAGATGTGGCTGATAAGCATCAGCACTTGTATGCAGTCTCCATTACCACAGTCTGTCCTGTCCGCCCTCTCTGTACTTCATGTCTCCTCATGAACTCCATTCCCATAAAGATTTAGCTAAATATCATATTAAACTGTATTCAGGATCATAATCCCTGACGAGCAGAGAGGAGGATGAGGCAGCTCTTTAGCTGTGCTGTGAAGTAACTTGTCCTGCTGTGTCATTAGGACAGCATTTGTGTGAACTAATAGGACAGCGGCCATTTTGTTTTTCCTAATCATTGCTCCCTAGACAAAATGAGCCATTATAACTAATGAAAGGTATTTGAGAATATATTTAATATAAAGTAATATTTACGTATTTTATTTTCTTAATTCCCGGAGAACCCCTTTAAAGATAATACAACCGGATCCGTTCATAACGGATGCAGTCGGTAGTATTATCCGTAACTGACGTGTTTTTGCCAAACCCTGCCGGATCCAGTTAGTTTGAAAGTAGCCTTGGCCTCAAGCCTTTACCCTGTAACACCAACCAATTGTGTCTTTGCATTGAAGTAAAAATATGTATAAAAAGTCCATTTTATATATTTTTATTATACTTTTAGCAATCTTTTTTTAACCATAGGTAAATCTACCAATATCGATGAAGTATCACAAATCCCGCTCTCCTCCCGTCTTCTGTCCTAGCCATTTCTTAGATTTTTATGTACCCTGTAAATTTGTAGATGATGAGACGCGAAGCTGTAAAGTGTTTGTTTCTTGTCTCCTTCTCTCATCTTGACCTCCCAGCAATTGGAGCAGATCCAGAAGGAGCTGAGTGTGGTGGAGGAAGACATAAAGCGTGTAGAGGTGAGAGACTTGATTAAAGCTGTCTGCCGCTGGATGCTTTTGGCAATCTCTCCTCTAACATCTGGCTCCAAAGCTGAGGTGACTTTACATGGGGATAGATCCCGGAGCAGTGTCATTTTTTTGTTTACTTGGTTATTCTTAAATTCTGAAATGCAGAATATTGATTATTTTTATATGCTTTCACCGGGGCTGTGGAGTCGGTAAGCCAAAGCCCCGACTCCAACTCGGACTCCCAATACGACTCCCTCATACATGGCGCATGTTTAAGTGATAACTTTAAACAAACTTTGCATAAATCAATAGTACAGATATGTCATGACAAAAAGAGTTTGTAATATATGTTTTACTAGATATCTTTACTCTGAACTTTCAGTATCAGGCTTCTCTGGTACAGCTCACTAAGGGCCTGATGTATGAACACTGTCTAGGTCTAAGACTTTCTTTGTTGCCCATAGCAACCAATCGGAGCTCCCCTTTCATTTCTCCAGAGCACTATATGAAATGAAAGGGGAGCTCTGATTGGTTTCTATGGGCAACAAAGAAACTTCTACACCTAGACAGTTTTCATACATAAGGCCCGAGGTGTTTTGCATCAGCAGCATATAGAAGCCATCAGATCAGCTAACCTCTCCAGACATGAGCTCAGAGGAAAAGCAAACTAAAACATAAAGCAGACAGAGAGAACATGCACTGGACAAGTGATTTATGCACGGTTTATTGAAAGTTTAGATATACTAAGAAGTACTTGCCTTAAAGGGGTTTTCTCAGCACATTGATTCACTGACTGACAGGCAGTTTGCACTCACTATGTCTCCTCAGGCTGTGGGTGGGTCTCCAGCAGTTATTAGCATATATTAACTTACTCTGACAGAGCAGGAGGTTGTGATCTCTAAGGCTACCTTCACACCTGCGGCGCGGGGCAACGGCAGGCTGTTCTGTTGTATTTTCGTTCCGGCCGCCTCTCAGCAGGGGTTTCCGTGCTGCAGCAGGATCCGCGGCCCACCCCCATTACAGTGAATGGGGCCGGAGCGCAGTGGGCTGCGCTGTTCACCCACCGGAACAGCCTGCCGGAGCCCCGCGCCGCGGGCGTGATAGGGGCCTAACACAATTACAGATAAAGCCATCCTTCTCAGTCCTCAACCCATTTTGCTTACTGAGGTCACTCCTGCTCTCAGCCAATCAGATAACAGTCTGCAGGTTACCATAGAAACATGTGTACAGTGAGAGACCTGCTGAATTGTCTATAGTTCATGAAGTTTTACAAAGTAAAATCTACTGACCACTGTATTTAGAAAATGTCTTCTTTTAACTGTTCCTTTATGTTGAAAGCTAATCTTTGTAACTAGTGAGAAAACCCCTTTAATCCTGTTTTCTCTAGCAGATCTGAGATGAGTGCAGCCATTCCTTCCCAGTACATTTTTCTTCTGATCTGTAGTGGAGGAGCTTCACTTCTGAGCATCGACATGAAGGGCAGCACACAGTCATCTCAACTGAAAGCCTAGATCCTTAGTTCAGGAATAGAACAGACATTTATAGGACATTTCATCATGTTCCCAAATTCTTATGAAAATATATTCAGCACATACTGCACTGAACTAAATGTACCAATTTATTATATATTTTAGGAGTCGGGAGTCGGTCCATTTCATACTGACTCCGACTCCACGAAAATGGTCACCGACTCACTCCACGACTCCGACTCCACAGCCCTGTGTAACAGCTAGCACTTCAGGAAGCAGTGTTTTCTGACCATTAATATCTCCTAGGACAGTATAAATTAAAGTTTTTCTCATCCCCACCATCTGCATACCAGTCACATATGTTGAATTGCAGCTCAAGCTGCTGCTTCTTCTGAAATCTGAATATTTTCAACCCCACATTATGCCTGGTATTGTAACACAGACCCATTCCTGTAAATAAGCCAGCTATCTGTCTGCACTGGGGCCGTATTGGCATCAGTGGTGTTCCATTACTGGTCAGATGTCAGTGCATCATCAATTCTTGTAGTCAGAATACCCTTTTTGAAATTCATTTATTGGCCTCCTCTCTGTTACAAATGCAAATGACAATTTTGCTTTGATACATGCGGTAATTAAAAAATAAATCTATATATTTCGAGAGAGAGAGATGGCGAGAGAGAGATGGCGAGAGAGAGATAGAGAGAGAGATGGCGAGATAGAGAGAGAGATGGCGAGAGAGAGATGGCGAGATAGAGAGAGAGATGGCGAGAGAGAGATGGCGAGAGAGAGAGAGAGATGGCGAGAGAGAGAGAGATGGCGAGATAGAGAGAGAGATGGCGAGAGAGAGAGCCGAGAGATGGCGAGAGAAGAGCGAGAGATTGGCGAGAGAGAGAGAGAGATGGCGAGAGAGAGAGAGAGAGATGGCGAGAGAGAGAGAGAGAGATGGCTGAGAGAGAGAGAGAGAGAGATGGCGAGAGAGAGAGAGAGAGAGATGGCGAGAGAGAGAGAGAGAGAGATGGCGAGAGAGAGAGAGATGGCGAGAGAGAGAGAGATGGCGAGAGAGAGAAGATGGCGAGAGAGAGAGATGGCGAGAGAGAGAGAGATGGCGAGAGAGAGAGAGATGGCGAGAGAGAGAGAGAGAGATGGCGAGAGAGAGGGCGAGAGAGAGGGCGAGAGAGAGAGAGAGGGGCGAGAGAGAGAGAGAGATGGCGAGAGAAGAGAGAGATGGCGAGAGAGAGAGAGATGGCGAGAGAGAGAGAGAGATGGCGAGAGAGAGAGAGATGGCGAGAGAGAGAGAGATGGCGATGAGAGGAGAGAGAGAGAGGATGGCGAGGAGAGGAGAGAGATGGCGAGAGAGAGAGAGAGATGGCGAGAGAGAAGAGAGAGATGGCGGGAGAGAGAGAGAGATGGCGGGGAGAGAGAGAGAGATGGCGGGAGAGACGAGAGATGGCGGGCGAGAAGAGAGAGAGAGATGGCGGGCGAGAGAGAGAGAGAGATGGCGGGCGAGAGAGAGAGAGATGGCGAGCGAGAGGGCGAGAGATGGCGAGAAGAGAGGGCGAGAGAGAGAGAGAGAGAGATGGCGAGAGAGAGAGATGGCGAGAGAGAGAGCGAGATGGCGAGAGAGAGAGATGGGCGAGAGAGAGAAGATGGCGAGAGATGGCGAGAGCCCCTAAGAAGTTGTTTGAGGCAGGTACGGAGCATCTTGCAGCATCAAAATAGATTTGATTTTTAAAAAATGTCATCCACGAACTTTAAAAAAAATTAAATCTGCAGCGGAAATTGACCTGCAGTATGCATTTTAAATCCATAGCACAGATGGGTTATGCTGTGGATATCCACCGTGGATGTCATCTTTTGCAATGCAGAGGGTGACATCTGAAATCATATGCTTATGGCTCATGCATTGCACACAACCGTATATATTTAGCGGTCCTCAAAACACGGATCCGCAAAAAAATGCAGATGAATTCCTATTGGATTACATATGTTGTGGAACGGAATAGAACAGTCCTATCCTTCTCCATAATGCGGACAATAATAGGACATGTTCTGTCTTTTTGCAGAACAGACATACGGAAACTGAATACACATGGAGTAACTTACGTTTTTTTTTTTTTGGCGGGGGGATCCGTTGAAATTAATGGTTCTGCATACGTTCCCCAGAAAAAACAGAACGGACACGGAGAGAAAATATGTTCGTGTGCATGAGCCATAAGAAACTGACTGTACATAAATGCCGCCTGATTTTTTTTAAATTTTTTTTCTCTTGAGCGCGTCTTGTGACAACCATGCATATAGGAGAGAGTCAGAGAAAAGTACATTGTTTGGAAACCTCCTAATAGGACTGAGATCTTTTAGAATGTGATGGTTTATATAGGCCCGGCTTTATTTTTGCTGTAAAGTGAAATGTATTTGCCTTTGTGTTTTAGGAGATGAGCGGTTTATATTCCCCCCGCAGTGAGGACAGCACTGTGCCACAGTTTGAAGCCCCTTCCCCATCACACAGGTAATATTCTCCTCTTCTCTCGATCTGACAGATTAATATAAGTTATCATCGCGTGCTTGTTAGGGTTCATCCACACAGGATATAAATTGAGTAGGAAAAATGAATGCCCGCGAGTGAAATGCAGATTTCTTATGGATTTACTGCACCCTATAGACGTGGCAAGGAGTGAAATACGCTGGCACGGGAGACCTTCACGTTCTCCGTGGCGTTTCTCAGTTGTCCATCAAGTGCAGATGTCATGAGCAGCTTGTTTTTCAGCTCACTGACGATTATGATAAATTGGACCAATCAATTTGCCATTTTTGAAAAATTGTAGTGAATAATGGACAACCAAGTGCTTGCCAAATCTGCAAATAGTTGCTCCAATTTACTCATCTCTGACCTGGAGTAGCTGGTAGTTTGCTGTCAGAGTTTTGAATGGACAGTGGACTTTGTATATTAGGGATTAAACTAACTAAATTAACTATCCATACGTTCCCGATAATTTCCTGATCTGAGGAGATTGTTGCATTTACAGGCAGCTATCCTCTCCTCTGTATTGGGAGGAGTGATAGTCGTTGGTCCCCATACAGAGTAAATTTCTTGCCGGCAGCACACGGCTGTTTACATAGGACGATCTGCTACCTAGGAATTATGATTTTTTTTTGGGTGCCATGTCCGCAGTGTCTTCACCTGATGAACAAGCATAGGGTGATCAGCGGGACAGTTATCAGGAATGAGCATCATACGGACATTCCTTCCCAATAGTCAGTCGTCCAGGCGGCAGCTCGGTCTCAGCCTCCGATGAAACAGCCTGTTATGACTCTGAAATCAGTGTAGGAACGTGCGTTTTGGCGGTAGAACCACTTGTCCCTTCCGGTCCTCCTGCGTGTACAGAACAGCGAGCCTCTGCCAGATAAATTAAAACATCTCCAGCATTTCATCGGTCAGCTCAAATGTCCCGTGTTTTGTCTATAAGTTACCGGACTTACAGGCAGAATTGTCCCGTGCTGATGGAGAACTCCTCTCGAGCAGGAGCTCGTGATTTACACGCCCAAGATGCAGCCTTATAAATGGCACTTGCCACCATTTCTGTAAAAAAAAAAAAAGAAGTAGATGTTGTGCAATTAGATTTTTCTTCTGTGGCAAAGCGATCTGTCCTCGCCGCCAGAAGATGAGGCTTTCAGCTTAATCTGCCCTGAGATCTTTCATCATTTATCTGCTCTCCAGCTCGTATCTATTCGTTGCACTTGTAGCCGCCATCCATCTCTCACTTTATATTTAATTTGGTCCAAGGACCAGTCAGCTTCTTGCCGTGAGTTATGTCGGGTTAAGGGACGCTAAATCTAAGCTCGGCCGCTCTTTACGTAGTTCGTCGCTGTCTTTTGTTCCCTGTTAGCAGCCGTTTCAGGCTGGGGAGAAGACGACTGTAATGATCCTAATTATTGTCCATCTCTATGGTCACTGCCCCGTTTTACATTTACACACGTGACTGGTATTATTCGCCGTTAAGTAGACTCTGGATCCACACATTTAGGCCCCATTCACACGACCGTATTATTGGAGGTCCGCATTATTGCGGTACACACGTCGACGGTCGTGTGAATGGGGTCTTACAGTCTTTAGAACTCCTTCCGCACATACTGGAAGCTTTCTACCCAAAAATCAGAGTTTGATGTGGGTTCTCATTTTGGTGCAGAAACGCGGCGACTTTTTCACCACAGTGAATTCCTTGGGCGATCTGCATCAAGCGGCAATCTCCTGCAGCCGAGTTTACCTGCCGTGCCTGGACCCAGCCCCCGCTCACAGAGATTGTACTGACCTGGCTCACCGGCACCCATGTCGCTTCTGATGCTGGCACGGCCGCCACTACATCTCCTGGTAGCACGGATGAAAACATCCTGGGGCAGGGGGTGATAGCCAATAGCAGGCCTGCAACTAGGACAAGACTCGTTCCCGTCACGGCCTTCTATTGGCTGCCCCCCCGACGCCAGATGTTTTCATCCGTGCGATGGGGAGATGCAGCAGCGGTTGCCGGGGAGCCAGCGAAGTACAATCTGTGTATGGGGCCCAGGCGTATGGGTAGGCTTATAGGTTCTCGACAATCTACCGGTGTAAAGATGCAGCAGATCGCCCGATGAACAAGCGATCCACTAGTTCATCAGGTGAAACTGTCGTTAGTGCAGGCTCCTAAATTATAATTTCTGGGCAGCAGGTCGTGCTGTGTAAACAGCGATCTGCCTAGGAACATTGCAGGTATATGAGGACGAGCGATTGCAATAGCCATCACTCGCCCTCATACTGTGGAGGTGATCGCTTCATGTAAATGCAGCGCCTCAACTCCACTGGGCAGGCAGCCGACTGTCGGGAAGGAAGGATCTGCTGGTCCTCGGTGCATGTAAATGCGGCTTTAGATGCAATGGAGGGGGAGAGTGCAGTGTGATCTCTGCAGAAGTGATCTGAGGTCTGATGTGATGTCCTGATATTTATGGGGGGTCTGATGTGAGGTCTGATGTGATGTCCTGATATTTATGGGGGGTCTGATGTGAGGTCTGATGTGATGTCCTGATATTTATGGGGGGTCTGATCTGAGGTCTGATGTGATGTCCTGATATTTATGGGGGGTCTGATCTGAGGTCTGATGTGATGTCCTGATATTTATGGGGGTCTGATCTGAGGTCTGATGTGATGTCCTGATATTTATGGGGGGTCTGATCTGAGGTCTGATGTGATGTCCTGATATTTATGGGGGGTCTGATCTGAGGTCTGATGTGATGTCCTGATATTTATGGGGGGTCTGATCTGAGGTCTGATGTGATGTCCTGATATTTATGGGGGTCTGATGTGAGGTCTGATGTGATGTCCTGATATTTATGGGGGGTCTGATCTGAGGTCTGATGTGAGGATCTGATATGAGGTCTGATGAAAAATGTTTTTTCTTATTTCATACTCTAAAATCTGGGGTTTGTCTTATCATTGGGTGCGTCTAATAAAGCAAAAAATACGGTAATTTTCTGACGACCCATCCCCTTTAATGAACAGAGTTTACGGCAGAAGTCGCCCTATTTAGTGAATCCGCAGTACAATCCACATGTAACACACAAACTGCCGCAGATTCATCACAGGTTTGCTACCAAACACGTGGCAGATTCCTTCCCACTAAGGCCCCATGCACACGTATTTTCTTTCCATTTCCGTTCCGTTTCTTTTGCGGCCTGCATGCGGAGCCGTTCATTTCATTGGGTCTGCAAAAAAAAAGGAATTTGCTCCATGTACATTTCGTTTCCGTATTTCCATTCCGCAAAGAAATAGAACATGTCCTATTATTGTCCACATCACAGACAAGGATAGGACTGTTCTATTAGGGGCCGGCTGTTCTGTTCCACAAAATTCTGAATGCACACGGACGTCATTGGTATTTTTTGCTGATCAGTGTTTTGCGGACAGCAAAATGCATACGGTCGTGTGCATGAGGCCCTTACTGTGTACCTGGCCTTTAAGAAAATCTGTCACCAGTTTAATGGTGCCGTAAGTAAGGGCTGCATAATTATTGTCCGAATTTTCAACCTCTGGTTGTAAAGTGGTGTCTTCACTCAATGACAGCAAGCAGAGAAATAGAGAGGAGTCAAAATAGTAAAAAGTTGTCGAGGTGATTCAGCTTTATTGATGTTACTTTTTTTTTTTTTTTCCTTACAGTAGCATAATCGACTCCACAGAATACAGTCAGCCCCCTGGATTCAGTGGAAATTCCCAAGTAAGTTTTTTTTTTTTTTTAAATTTTATTATACGGCTTCTTGGGGATTTTTTTAATTTCATATTCTCCCCAACCACCGATGCCTGTGAAGAGATCTAGATTTTCCTGCTCCCCACCGCTCTATTCCAATTTCATGGTTTTCAGGCTTCTCTTCATTGGACTTCTTGTCCCTGTCCGTCACCTATTGCATGGATGGGCACATGAGCACCACTGCAGCCAATGACTGGCCTCCACAGTGATGTGACCCCGCGCTATACATGACCCAGCAGTGATGACCCGCTACAGACCCAGCGTGACCCCGCGCTATACATGACCCAGCAGTGACGTGACCCCGCGCTATACATGACCCAGCAGTGACGTGACCCCGCGCTATACATGACCCAGCAGTGACGTGACCCCGCGCTATACATGACCCAGCAGTGACGTGACCCCGCGCTATACATGACCCAGCAGTGACGTGACCCCGCGCTATACATGACCCAGCAGTGACGTGACCCCGCGCTATACATGACCCAGCAGTGACGTGACCCCGCGCTATACATGACCCAGCAGTGACGTGACCCCGCGCTATACATGACCCAGCAGTGACGTGACCCCGTGCTATAGATGACCCAGCAGTGACGTGCTGCTTGGGGACACGTCACTGTTGTGGACAGTCATTAAAGGGGTTGTCCTGCAAGTTATATTGATGACCTATCCTCTGGATCGGTCATCAATATCTGATCGGCGGAGGTCCCATGCCGTTCTGCTGTTTGAAGATGCGTCGTCTACCTTGCAGCTGCGCCGTAGTGTAATGACAAGTACTCGGCCCATTTAAGTCAATGGAGCGAGTACTTGACATTACACTGCATTTCCTAGACGATGGGCAGTGTAATAAAGAGGAAGCAGCGCTCGCATGGGACACCTCCTCCTCTTCAAACAACTGATCAGTGGGTGTCCTGGGTGTCTGACCCCCACCGATCTGATATTGATGACCTATACTAACTATAGGTCATCAATATATATGGCAGGAAAACCCCGTTAACATTTTTCTTGTTAGATTTTCTCGTTTAATTTGTAGTTGGACCGTTTGTGACCAAGATAAGGGGAGCGTTCATGATCAATACGATATTATCATCTCCTGGCCTGTAATCCTGATTGGACACTTTTGACGCTTCATTGATTGTGTTCTGGTTTCCTAATGGTTTCTCATCTTACGTGCAGACAAAAAAGCAGCCGTGGTATAACAGTACGCTGGCATCTCGTCGGAAACGCCTCACGGCACATTTTGAAGACTTGGAGCAGTGCTACTTTTCTACCAGAATGGCTCGGGCGTCAGGTAGGAACATTCTGACATCCTTATTATGTGAATTTTCCCTCTAAAGACTCTGGGGGATATGCTGGTTCTCACTGACGAGACCCAGTGACTGTATGAAGACCTCTTTTCAGGCAGTGCTCTATGGGAAGGAGTATGCAAATCAGCTCACATCAGCCAGACCAGTGACTCCTCTAATAGGAAGAGTGTGACCGATCGGTAGACAGCGGTGTTGGGTTCCCCCGTCAGTACTGATTGACTGTATGAGATGCTCTAAACACAGCTTTTAGGGACTGAATCAGTACCTCTACATCCTTATTACATTACCCTCCAAGAGATGCAGGCTGTAGAGCAGGGATGCTTAACCTGCAGCCCTCCAGCTGTTGCAAAACTACAACTCCCAGCATGCGCTAATAGCTGTAGGATGTCCAGGCATACTGGGAGTTGTAGTTTTGCAACAGCTGGAGGGCTGCAGGTTGAGCATGCCTGCTGTAGAGTAGAACAACAGTGGTAAATCCAGAGTACAAATCATATAATGGTCATATATAGTGTTATTCTACATGTACACTGGTACACTTTTAAGGGATTGTGTAATCAGAAAATGACCTATTGTTTAAATCACAATTTTAATGATGTTGTTTTTAATTTTCCAAGCAAAAAACTTAAAATCTTTCAGTATTCACACTGGCCGCTAAGCCATGTAATAGGTGCCACGTGGTCTGTACAGATGACTTTACTATAGTTATCTGCTCATCTGTCATTCTAATCCTGCCTGTAATGATATCACCTCTGTGTATAGTTAACACGGGATCCACCATTCACAATAGGTGATTATTCTTTCCTTGTACAATGACCTCTGCACAGGTCACACAGCATGCCCAGAAAACTCTCCCATAGAAGTCACTGAAGTCCCCTCCGACCATTATGTCTATGGACCATTAGGCTGCCGTAAGGAATTTTGTTAATGCTTTCTAAACGCTGGTAAGAACAGCTCAGGCAATAATCATGTTCAGGAAATAGAATAAATTAATCTGTAATCAGAAAATAAAAAAAAGGAAAGAATGTGTGTTGCTATCTGGTTTTAACTGGTAGGTAAAATTTATGGTGACACGTTTCCTTTAAGATACCCCATCAATTAGGTAATCATTGCATATGGATTATTGACTGTGGACAATCCTTCTATAACTAGGTTTTCCCTTCTGTGGCCAGCAGGGGTCACTATTTCTATAGTTTTCGTTAAATAATCAGCTGAACAGTGACATCTGCTGGTGAAAGAGAGGTATTATTCAAGCAGTAGAAATCAAGATTGTAGCTAAACCAGGAACAAAATTGGCTTTTCTATGTTTTTTTTTCTCATTCTTGTCCATGTATATCTCGTAAACCTTTTGGATTTGTGTTAACTTTCCAGGCAGCTTTTTATAGTGTTGCAGCTTTTGGTTGTGTTGTACCTTGTAAGGGTTAAGTAGACCTCACAGCTGCCTGATCCAGCTCCTCTGGACACTGTGTGCTTTCAGTAATCTTGGGGTAATGTGATAAGGATGTAGATGTAACGGAACAAGGGAACACATTTTTTTTTATTTTTGTACTTTCAGTCCAACAGGTGCCGCCGCGCAGCCATAATCCTGTATTTTTCCCTCCTTTGCACACTATTTTATCGTATCCATTCCCAGCCACTTTTCTGTTTTCAATTTCTCTAGCTTGCGCAGCTGAATGAGGAATGGATTGTTATAAAGCCGCACATCTGGGCTGCTGCAGTCTATTAAGTACATGGCTGCCTTTGAACTACAAGCAGATTTGCAATAATCATCTCGGTGATTTATGTGCACGATCATATCGAAACATCTCTCAGCAAACAGGTCCTGGACACGTCCACAAGTCAGGGTTGTTTTATGTAGTTTAGGATCCTAAACTGAGGAGACGGGCGTTAACCGTAACGTGTATCCGAAATTCTGAAGGGATTTTTATAACTCAAATATTGATCCTCACAACATCAGTGGGGGTCCGACCCCTGACACCCCCTGCCAGCTTTTACACTTGGCCGGATGCTGTGCACGCTTCATAGTACAGGGCGGCCCACGAAAAAGTAGCCCGCCTCTGATCTCTCCAAATAGTAAATCTGTCAGAAACACGAATAGCGCGGCCAATTTTCTTCAAATCAGCTGTGAATACCGCAGTTTAACTGGACATCTTTGAACAGGCATGCTCGACCTGCGGCCCTCCTGCTGTTGCAAAACTACAACTCCCAGCAATCCAGGACAGCCTACAGCAGGGCATGGTGGGAGTTATAGTTCACAAATACTATCTGCAGCATCACAAGCAGTATCAGCCGACATAATCCGACCTGCCCGAGGATGCACAGTTGTGAATGGGGACCACTTTCAGCATCTTTTGACTTGTGCATAATAAAAAAAAAAAAAAAAAACTTGCTCGTTCATCTTACTTTTTCGTGGGTCACCCTGTACATCGGGCACAGTGCCATAAATTGTTTAGTGGATGTGCATGGTATTGCAGCTCAGTCCCCTTCACGGAGCTGCAGAAAGGTCATTTCCATGGTGGACTTGAAGTCATTGGCCAAGGAAGAGGCCGCAGCTCTCGCCTGAGCCCCTTCCACCAGGTGATGGCGGGGATGCCGGGATTGAACCCTCACCTATCCGATATTAAAGGGGATTTCCAAGATTTGGATACTGATGACCTATCCTGAGGATCTGATCAGTGGGGGGTCCGACACCCAGGATCCCCGCCGATCACCTGTATGAGAAGACAGCAGCGCTTATAGCCCTGTGGCCTTCTCTCTGCTTTTCCTAGGCCAGTGATGACCCGTTCATGGTTCACGTGGCCTAGGTGTAGCTCAGCACCATCGAAATGAATGGGGCTGAGCTGCGATACCAAGCACGGCTGCTATACAACGTACGGTGCTGGGCTTGGTAAGATGTGAGAAGGCAACGCTGCGCTCACGAGTCCCTTCTGAAAACAACCGATCCGTGAGGGTCCCAAGTGTCGGACCCCCACTGATCAGATATCAGGATCCTGAGGATAGGTCATCAGTAAAATAAAAAATCTCAGGATCCGGAGGATAGGTCATTTGAGTTCTGGACAAGCCCTTTAAAGCGAAGTCATGTGAGCTTTGTACTTTCTGTGATGAACCTTAGCTTTAACCAAGGACGTTTGCAGAGCAGTGTCTGCTGGGTGTAGCCACAATATTAAAGAGCACCCCTCTCTTATGGCTTGATATGCATCTGTTCTGTGCACATTGTGCTGCTGGCGGCTGCGCAGTATAAGTGAACTGTACTATCCCTTGTCAGGCCCACGAGAAACTGCGCACACACAGTACAAAGAGCGGTGGATAGTACAGATCACTTCCGCTGTGCAGGCCCCGGTAGTATAGCTTACAGAACATGCATGAGACGTGAGCCAGACTTGACATGTAGCATGGACTCTCCTTCCAGGAAAGCCTAGAAGGTCGTGTGTAGACTGAAGGACTGTTCCTTAAATCCGTGACACATTTAAACCGTTTTTTTTTCTAAGGTGACGTTCATAGTTTTACTTACTAATGTATTAGTGTTTGCTGACTGGATTCATTTTTCCATCACATTATACACTGCTTGTTTCCATGGTTACGACCAACCAGTAATCCAGTAGCGGTGGCCATGCTTGCTCACTATAGGAAAAAATGCCGGCCTCTTTGGCGGCCAGAACCGTGATGCTGATGCTTTTTCCTATAGTGTGCAAGCACGACCACCACTGCTGGACTGCAGGGTGGTCATAACCATGGAAACGAGCAGTGTATAATGTAATGGAAAACTGAATCCAGCCAACAAAGGAAGCAATATGGACAATCACAATACGTTAGTAAGTGCCTTGTATTAACTTTCTCACATCACTTCAGCTGAGCTGCAATACCAGAAGCAACCCATGCTCAGGGTGGCGCTGTTTCTGATGGAAAGCCAGGTTTTATTAACCCTGCACAGCCCCAGGAACCATTACCCTGCTTGTAAATGGTTTATAAAGTGTGTACTTTTTGTATTGTGTTCTGGTTTCACATTTTGTCTCTTTTCTCTCCTTTTGGCAGATGACAGTCGGACAGTGAGTCAGTTGGATGAGTTTCAGGAGTGTTTATCCAAATTCACCCGATATAATTCTGTGCGTCCTCTCGCTACCCTCTCCTATGCCAGTGATCTTTATAACGGCTCCAGCATTGTATCCAGGTAAGTGGCCGTTCACCTCTCTGCAGCTGCACGTCGTTGAGCGTCATTTCAGTAAGGCGGTGCGGCTCGTCTCCTCTGGACTTTATCCTTGTGGCTGCCAATGGGTTAAATTTCCCTGTTGCTTCGAGCCCATTTGAAATGAAATAAGCCGCAGAATCCCATTTACCCACTTTTTATGCCTTAAGTGAGAGCCGTGCCGTGATTTGTCACTCGCCCGCAGCCATGCATCAGCAGAATGACAGATTTATCACTGTTTGGATGCCATTGGATTTTATTTACAGATTTATTATTGCAGCATCAAAATTTTTCTCCTATGATGTATGTGTGCCTTCAGTTGTCATCGCTGAGTGTTATTGCAGCTGGAGACACTGGGTGGCGCCCTTGGCACATCTTGCTGTCCTTTTTGGCAGCAGACATTAGTCCAGGATTGCACCCAGAGTTCTGTCTGCTGTGCTGTAAGAGGTGTAGGTATAGTACAAAAATTACAGTGCGTGGATGTAAGAGGTGTAGGTATAGTACAAAAATTACAGTGCGTGGATATAAGGTGTAGGTATAGTACATAAATTACAGTGCGTGGATATAAGAGGTGTAGGTATAGTACAAAAATTACAGTGTGTGGATATAAGAGGTGTAGATATAGGACAAAAAACAAAGGGCGTGGATATATGAGGTGTAGGTATAGTACATAAGTTACAGTGTGTGTATATATGAGGGGTAGATATAGTACAAAAACCACAGTGTGTGGATATATGAGGTGTAGGTATAATACAAAAATTACATTGCGTGGATATATAAGAGGTGTAAGTATAGTAGGTATCTAATATATAAAGCTGAGTGTATGTGTGTATGTCCGCTAAAGCAGTGATTTTCAACCAGTGTGCCTCCAGCTGTTGCAAAACTACAACTCCCACCATGCCCTTCTGTAGGCTGATAGCTGTAGGCTGCCTGGGCATGATGGGAGTTGTAGTTTTGCAACAGCTGGAGGCACACTGGTTGAAAATCACTGCGCTAAAGGAATCCGCATCGTCGCAGCTACAATCACGAAATTTGGCACACAGGTACATCACATGTCCAGGAAGGTTTTAGAACGGGTCTCAGCTCTCCAGGGCGTACCGTTCCGGAGATATTCCCAAAAAATGCATTAGCCAATAGAAGCCTGGTCACATGACCCTTATCAGCCAATAGAAGCTCACAGGCAGTTAGTCTCCACACATAACAGATTTCTATAACAACACAACCAGTTCACTGCTGTAGGTCTGCTTTAAAGGGGCTGAGTGCTGTGGATGACACTGTTAAAGGAGTATTCCGGTTACCATAAATATATCTTATGTTTTAGACTAACTCATCATCAATCATTACCTCATATAATGTAAATTTCACATATTTACTGTTCAGTAGTAATCAAAGATGTATTCTTCCACTGCTACCCACTTTCCTCCTAAATTACTATGGCATCGGCCTGTAATTCAGCCACCTTCAAAAGTAGGACTTAAAAGCCCCACCCCCAGATCCCACTAAGTCACGCCCCCGACTCAGTCAGGCCACGTCCCTTCTACGCCACATCTGACCGGGATTGCAAAAATGAAGGTAAAAATAAGCTTCTGTCAGCTGCAGGGTGCGAGGGAGGGTGACTTTTCTCTCCCTGGAGCTCATGCTCAGACTGCACAGTGCTGCTGCTGAGAGTGAGCTGTTCAAAAGGACATCCCTGTGTCCATCCAGGCCCTGCGCATGACAGAGGACAGGGAGTCTGAAAGCTGGACTGTCCAGCCTCCCCCCTAATGTGAAGCCGTACCACTGGTCCCCATGAAGCCACACCCCTAAACACGAGGCCATGCCCCCTGGTTCCGTGAAGACACGGAGGAGAAGCTGTCTGAGCGTGAGCTACAGAAAGGGTGGACATCCCTGCCTAAAACCAAACCTCTGACCACCCTAAGAGAAGGCTGATGTTAGGGTGGCCAGATGTCCGGCTTTAGGCTGGACAGTCCAGTTTTCTGGCTCCCTGTTCTCCGCCCGACACAGTGCCTGGACGGATGCAGGGATGTCCACCCTTTCAGTAGCTCACGCTCAGACAGCTTCTCCTCCGTGTCTTCATGGAGCCAGGGGGCGTGGCCTCATGTTTAGTGGTGTGGCTTCATGGGGACAGGGGGTGCTGCTTCACGTTTGGGGGAATGCCCGGTGAGGTCCGGCTTTCTGGGGTGGAGACAGTGGCCACCCTAGCTGCTGTAGAGGTCACAGTTAAAGGGGAGGGTGCTGTGGATGTTTCTGTTAAGGGACAGGCACTGTAGAGGTCGCTCTCGATATCTTTTAACGACACACACACAAACATTAAATGAAATAGATTAAATATACCCGGGCGAAGCCGGGTCCTTCAACTATTAGTACATAAATTACAGTGTGTGGATATATAAGAGGTGTAGGTATAGTACATAAATTACAGTGTGGATATAAGATGTCTAGATATAGTACATAAATTACAGTGTGGATATAAGATGTGTAGGTATAGTAGATATAGTACATAACTATGTGGATATAGTAGATATAGTGCATAAATTATAGTACGTGGATACATGAGGCACTTTTAAAGGGTTTCTGTCACCAGTTTTGGGCATATAAAACAGGATGACATTTGCAATGTGCAAATGTCACCTGATGCCCAAACTGGTGATCATTTTTTTACTGGTGCCCCCGTTTTTGAAATAAATCAACTTTTGTCGTATGCAAATGAAGCTTACTAGGTGCAAGGGGCGGTAACCCTGCACCTAGTAAGCGCCGTTTCCCTACCTTTATTCACGCCCCCTTTGTTGTGATGGACAGGGCCAGGCAGCTCGCTCTATCTGCTCCTGGCCCTGTCCGTGCTGAAAATCCCGCGCCTGCGCCGTTCGGACTTCATTCGGCGCAGGCGCAGTGAGTGCCGATTGCTCCCGGCTTCCTCACTGCGCCTGCGCCGATGACGTCACAGAACACCCAGAAGAGAAGGCGGCGCAGGCGCAGTGAGGAAGCCGGGAGCCCGGCAGCAATCGGCACTCACTGCGCCTGCGCCGAATGAAGTCCGAGCGGCGCAGGCGCGGGATTTTCAGCACGGACAGGGCCAGGAGCAGATAGAGCGAGCTGCCTGGCCCTGTCCATCACAACAAAGGGGGCGTGAATAAAGGTAGGGAAACGGCGCTTACTAGGTGCAGGGTTACCGCCCCTTGCACCTAGTAAGCTTCATTTGCATACGACAAAAGTTGATTTATTTCAAAAACGGGGGCACCAGTAAAAAAATGATCACCAGTTTGGGCATCAGGTGACATTTGCACATTGCAAATGTCATCCTGTTTTATATGCCCAAAACTGGTGACAGAAACCCTTTAAGGAACAATAGAAAATGGCTGATCTGCAGCTGGAAGCAGGTAAGTGTTCTTTCTGCTTGTTGCTAAGTTCGTGCAATTTTTTTCTTGACCCAGAGGGACGTTTTAATACAATGTGGACCTTCTCATATATCATACAGCACCAAAGCTAGTGCCATTAACCCCTTCACCACCCATGGAAGTTTTAATTAGCATGAAACTTTTCCTCTTACTTTCCTATTTTAATTTTATATTGTGAAAAAAACTGTATATATATTACGTTTTTTTTTTTTTTTACTTTGTATATACCAAATGTCATGGATTCTGTAGTCAGGACAGATCTTATTGAGTTATTATGGACCCATCATTTTTTTTTTTTTTTTTAATGGATTGGCGTAGAATCGAGCAGCATGCAGTGCTAGTTTGGCTGTCAAAGACCTGACAGAAGAGAACTTTCGCAAGCGCAGAGCATAGTACGTAGGGGGACATTAGGACCCCAGTAAACAATTACTGACAACTGAAGGACACGGGTACAGACCTAGTGACTGATGCACAAAGAAACCGCAGCGAGCTCAACAAAACGCCAAACAATGGGTCCTGAAAAGGGAGACAGATAAAAGGAAGCATAGTAATGACCATACACAACAACTAACGTCAGGGTGCCCGTACACCCTCAGCAGCAGACGTCTGAGCAGTCGCTTGGTCAACCGCTATCACTGCTGCGGCACGGCGTGATTGTGTTGTCGGTGTGAAGAGAGGAGAAGCCTCTGTCCTACAGTAGGAAGAATCTGAAATTGCTGACAGAAGATGAGTCCAAGTGGGGCTCCTGGTGTTTTGGGGTATCCAGAAGGGGCACCGCCATCTTGTGATACATCGGTGGCCTTGTTAAAAGTATGAGGACCATGGAGTTTTACGTCTTATCTGCCATGTGTTTGACTCTTGTTCAGTCATATACCTAGGGCTTGGTCTTGGTAATTGAGAACTGGAGCAGATGACGTCACCAGGGAGGTGGTGATTAGGTTCAGAGCAAAGACACCTAATGCCGCTCACTCTCACAGTGTTGGCCTACAACACAGGCCAACCTAAAATGTGTAGTAGTTTCAAGATGTTGTGTTACATGTGAAAGCCTTAAGGCCCTTTTACAAGTTCCGAGGAGCAGGACAACATGTTCCAGGTAATTGCCTGCTGATTATCCAGCGAGCAAGCAGACAAGCTTTTTAGGGCCTGTTCACACAATGTTTTTTTGGCACAGTTTTAGCCTCCCTTCATTTCAACGAGAAGCAGCACTTGCTCTATCTTGGAGGGGAATCCATGGTGATTCTCTTATTTGTAATGAATGGGAAGCTGAACAGACAAAAAGCTCCAGAAACTGCACAAAATCGCACAGAAATCAGTGTAGATTTTTTTTTTTATTTCAGATTTTTTTCAGAGCGTTTTCAAAACCCGTCATATGAACATCCCCATAGGCTGCTTTCTCATCTGTGGCATGGAATCCGACAGGCGGTTCCGGCGGAGAACAGCCTGCCGGAATTCTCCAGATCCGGCACTGCTGGATACAACCGGAATGCCCCCTGCCCCCATTAACCCTAATGAGCACAATCCAGCAAATATGCCAGTCAGAAACCGCTGCACGCTACGTTGTGTGTCCGGCCAATTTCCAGCATTCTCTGCCGGAACTGACTTCCGGATCGCAGTCCCGCCGATGTAAAAGTAGCCTTGGTTAGGTGAAAACATCTTCCATGTGACACATGAAATCTTTGTTCGTCAGCAGTGCATTGTTCTGTGTAAAAAAGGATGATCTGCAGGCAATCAAGGAAACTATGGGAACGAATGATCGTAGTAACAGTCGTTCAGACCCCTTCAATGCTTTATGTATATGCAGCTAATGACTGGGTGATCAGCATCCGATATCCGTGGGAATGTGGTTGCCTCTTTTTCTCTCAGCCTGTGTAATGGACCTCTAGGGCTCATGCACACGAACGTATTTTCTGTTTTCTGTGTCCGTTCCGTTTTTTTTTTTTTTTTTGCGGAACCATACATTTCAAAGTTACTCTGTGTGCATTCCGTTTCCATATGTCCTATCTGCAAAAAAATATAGAACATGTCCTATTATTGTCCGCAGATTTGTGCCAGCAGATTTGCGTGATGATTGGCATCAGGGCGCTAGGAGGGATCTGAGACTTTTCCGCGTGGAATCGCGCAAATACAGACAAGCGTCCTACAGATTGGAAAATTCGCACTGCGGTCATTACTCCGCACTAACTCTTTTCCTCTGAATCGTGAGATCCTGGACACATGAACATAGCCTACGTTTTAGAATAACAGTTGATTGCGGTTATCGTACCGGCGTGTATTACTCCATTGTGGTCCACTCTGCCACCTGCAGCGATCGCAGTGTACACCGGGCGAGGGCTGAATCCTGATTGCTTTGAGTCATCTGTATCATTGTCTAATGCTGACAAATGTTGGCTTTATTGTCTCTATAACCACCTTGGCCCAAGTATTCCCGTGTTTGGCATCTAATCATGTCTCATCAGAATGATGAATGTTCACGCAGTGCAGTAGGTGACCTTGTGTGTCAGACAGTGCATGAAAATCATGCAGTAGTAGCCCGGGTCTTATGATCATCCTGACCGGCCGGGCCGCTAGTAATAGGGGAAACAAGGGAAATCGTTTGTCATCTGCATGTGCTCTCTGCGCCCTATCTGTTTGTATCTCACTCGTGCGGTCATTAATCTCCATTTGACTGAAATACTCCCCTTATTATGTTCACAATCATTTCAGCACGCAGTTGCCTGTGACAGGCACAGGATTGACTTGTGCACATGCTGTAGTGCAAGGATTCGTATACGGAATACAGAAGCCTAATAATGAGAGCCGCAGGGGAGCAGTAACAACGGAGAATCTGCTTATTAGAAGTACTGTATATCTCTATAAGACACACATAGGATATAGAGGAGGAAAATGAGAAAAAGATATTCTTCATCAGACCTCAGATCAGACCCCTAAGATCCATCAGACCTCAGATCAGCCCACTGTGCACCCATCAGACCTCAGATCAGAACTCTAAGCTCCATCAGACCTCAGATCAGACCCCCAAGTTCCATCAGACCTGAGATCAGACCCCCAAGCTCCATCAGACCTGAGATCAGACCCCCAAGCTCCATCAGACCTGAGATCAGACCCCCAAGCTGCATCAGACCTGAGATCAGACCCCCAAGCTGCATCAGACCTGAGATCAGACCCCCAAGCTCCATCAGACCTGAGATCAGACCCCCAAGCTCCATCAGACCTCATATCAGACCCCCAAGCTCCATCAGACCTCAGATCAGACCCCCCAAGCTCCATCAGACCCACATTCCTCTTCAGATCAGACCCCTATCACACCTCCATTGGTTCTCAGACCCCCATCATACCACCATTCCTCCTCAGATTAGACCCCCAAGCTCCATCAGTCCTCAGATCAGACCCCCATCATACCCCCATTTGTCCTCAGATCAGACCCAAATCATACCCCTCATTCTTTCTCAGATTAGACCCCTCCCAAAGCTCTATCAGTCATCAGATCCCTCGCCTCCTCAGATCAGACCCCCACACCTCCTCAGATCAGACCCCACACCTCCTCAGATCAGACCCCCAAGCTCCATTAGACAAAAAATGTAAATTAACTTACCTCTCCTGCTCCAGACAGTGCTGACATTCACCGCTCCCTGGTCTTCCCTCCCTGAAATAACCGGGTTGATGGGGCTGAGTGCAATTAATGGATTTGATGCAACAAGGCTGGAGCAGCTGAGGGGCTGTAACAGAATGGAAATGGCACAGATGATGTGGCTGCCCAAGTATACTACCTCAGTAGCCAGAACTGGTTATATGTCACCTGGCAGGATGACATCACCATACGCTGTGTTGCCATGACAACCAGGAGCTGAACGAGGCAATGCGCAGTGATGGATCTGGGATACGTAAGTAACACTGTTTTTTCAGCGAGCGTTGCTAGCTTGTGCAGATATACCTGACTCTTCTAGAATTGGAGCCCATGACAGACTACTCAGCAGGGTCACGTTCATACAGTTCATCTTCAGGTTTTCTTGGGCATCACTTTCTCAGAGCTGCACAAAGCGATGTCGGCATAAACCAGCCTCGATGGTTAAAAGTCAGCACTTGTAATATAAGTTTGTCAGGAGCCAGCAGAAAGCTTGAGTTTGTGTCAGGAGCCTTTGATGTATCCAACCTTGATCTCCGCTAAAAGTGGAGGGTCAGCACTGAAGCTGCAGAAGTGACGAGCAGAGATTTATTTGTAAGAAAAGGAATCAATGTGGCGTCTTAACAAGAATTGTCTCCTTGTGTAAGACCATCTTTCGTAGACGTTTTATTCTGCTAATAAGTCCCCATCTGTCATTGTCTTGCTCCGAACACTTGATTCATGTCTTGTTAGTACAGTACAGAATATATACATATCTGCCTTGTTTCATGTATGGTAAGAAAAACCGGACAGATTTTCCACCCCTCCTTGTATTAAACATACTGGCAATCTTCTCTGAGAAGACTACACTCTGGAAGATGAGTTAATTTTTTTGGTTAATCTGTCTCCTAACCAGAATTAACCCTGTTAAACTGGCTGACATTAGCGATGTGCTAATGTCAGCAGACCCTAATCTTATGCTTATTGATGGCCCCCTTACGCACAATTTTAAAGGGGTTCTGTAGTTCTTTAAAACTGATGACCTATCCTCTGGATAGATCATCAGCATCTGATCGGCGGCGGTCCGACACCCGGGACCCCCACCGATCAGCAGTTTGAGAAGGCAGCAACGCTGCAGGAGCGCCGCGGCCTTCTCTGTGTTTACCGCAGGCCCAGTGACGTCACGACTAGTTTCACTGGCCTGGGCGGGGCTAAGCTCCATTCAAGTGAACAGCGCTTAGCCCCGCCCAGGCCAGCGAAACTAGTCGTGATGTCACTGGGCTTGAGGAAAACGCAGAGAAGGCCGTGGCGCTCCTGCAGCGCCGCTGCCTTCTGAAACAGCTGATCCGCGGGGGTCCCGGGTGTATAACCCTCACCGATCAGATACTGATGACCTATCCTGAGGTTAATGTCTCGGAAAACCCCCTTAAGTCCCAGAAGCTTAGATATGCCCCCTTCCTCCTCATTGTCCTGTGGCTGGCTGTAAGACAACTGGATGAATCATCAGCCTGACACCTCTGCCCTTTCTGCTGCCTCCTGAGCCAGCCAAATATTGAACAGCTCCGTGGGAGATTTAACCCTCCTTGCTAGGTGATGTGAAGGCGTCCTTTTAATAATGAGAACGCTCTGTTACCAGTACAGGCACCTTATTTTTGATAAAGGCTGCACTTTTTCTCCAGGCTTTTTTACACTGTAGTTAATGATGATCTTTTGTGATACTTTTTGCAGGTTATGTAGCCAGAGAAGAGAGCATGGGATAATTGGTATCTGCATTGTTACAGGCACTCCTCTCTGCTTAGTAAAATAACAAGTTACATCTTGCTTAAAGGGGAGAAAATGTTGCCCGAAAGCCGGCAAATCATTTTTAACGTTTTACTTCCACATGCTTACTGATTGTCCGGTCGTGTGGCGGAAACTCCCCTTCAGGTTCCATCCTCATTAGTGTGGATCTGGTTCTTTCTGCCTCCTCTTTGCCGTCTGAGTTTATGCAATTATTCCCTCTCATATACTTGTATTAACTTACTTACGTACTTGAGTGGACTTTAGCTTTCATGTGTATTAGTGATATTTATTATCAAGAAGATGCCCCCACCATTATTTCTTGGGAAGGTGGTGCCCTATCTTCAGGATTAGAGCTCATGTACACGACCGTGTCCATGTTGCGATCCGTGTGCCATCTGCATTTTTTCGTTTGCAGACTCATTGACTTTAATGGGCCCTTGGTCCACAATGACGATCTATGTGCTTTAGGGCTCATGCCCACGACCGTATGTATTTTGCGGCCCACAAAAAACGGATCCGCAAAAAATACAGATGACGTCTGTGTGCATTCCGTATTTTGCGGAACCGAACAGCTGGCCCCTAATAGAACAGTCCTATCCTTGTCCATAATGCGGACAATAATAGGGCATGTTCTATCCCTTTGCGGAATGGAAATACAGAAACGGAATGCACACGGAGTAACTTTTTTTTTTTTTTTTTGTGGACCCATTGAATGAAATGAATGGTTACGTATACAGTCCACAAAAAAAACGGAACGGACACGGAAAGAAAATACGTTCGTGTGCATGAGGCCTTAAGCATGGGTATGTCCATTGGGGGGAAAAAAAAATGTCCTCTACTTGGCCGCAAAATGCAGACCATGGACCCATCGAAGTCAGTAGGTGTGTGTATAAAAAAAAAAAATGCAGATGCATCATGGAGATTTGTCATTTCAGGGGAGCTGGGGGTAAGGGGCCCAGTTGTCATGATCAGTGGGGGGTCCCAGCAGTAGGAACCCCACAGATCTAATAGTTATCTCCTATCCTGTGGGTAGGGAATAACTTTTACCAACCGGAATACCCCTTTAACTTACAATGTAGCCACCTGTAGGTGGCACTTGAAGTAATCGTCCCCTTTCTAGGGGAGACCTACAGTCTTTTGCGTACTTTGTTCTAGAGAGCACGGCCCTTAAGAAATCCCTTACCAGCTGGGTCTAGAATCCATATTTTCCGAGTGAAGAAACATCTGAAATAGTTAAATTTTGCAGCAATGAATTGATTTTTCCAGTTCATCTTTACTGCTTGGTTTCAGCAATGGAAAGAAGCATTTATGTAAATTTTTAGTCACAAATCAGTCTGAACTATGAGAAACGTTGAAAGAAATGATTATTCTAATGTATTCCACCATAGCTATGAGAGTACAAAGTAGCGGTGTACGGTATGTTAAAGAGCCCAAGACTCAGGTGGACGGATCACTTTCAGCAGCGCTTCATTTGCACTTCCCGGCAGAGCAGAGGACATTCAGTTCCCCGTCTTTCATGTCCTCTCTTTCATATCCACAGTCAGGGCAAGGTTGCAGACAGTGTTTCTCCACAGGGGGTTCAACCTCTAATTTGGCTTGTATAGGACGGTAACTTCCCCAGGGGAACCGAGCTGTACTAATCACATATGTGCCGGGTCACCTCTCAAGCCACACGATCACGTGCTCAGGGTCACCAGCCTTCACTTCTGAATACGACCAGAGGGATTTTCAGTAGAAGAAACTTCTCCAGTTTAAAGCGTTTCTATGTCCCAGCTTTCATCGCAGCTGTGCATGGAAAGGGATCTGCACCATAAACGGAAGCACAAGCTGTGGAGATGTCCTCCACATATGCCTTTATAACCGCAGCGGCTGGAAATTGACTTAGCAGATACCAATGTGTTGCACTTATAGATTAGCTTCTTCCGCATAGCTTCTTGGCTAAATGTCCCAGTCTTGTGACACCGTTGGGCTACTTTCACATCTGCATTTTCCTTTCCGGTTTTGAGATCCAGCAGAGGATCTCAAGACTTGAGGAAAACGCATCTGTTTGAGTAATACAACCGGCTGCATCCGTTCAGAATGGATCCAGTTGTATTATATTAAAACTGGACATGCCGTATCCAACATCAAATACATACCATTGTAAGTCACTCGACACAAAAAAAAAAACGGATCCGGCACCATTGACTTACATGGCTTTTGATGCCAGATCCGGCATGTTCAGTTTCCCATGCCGCACACAAATTTGCTAGTTGCATCGGAACGCAACGGAACAGAATGCATTCTGGTGCACTCCTTTCCAGTTTGTTCAGTTTTGTCCCCATTGACAATGAAGACGAAACTGAAGCATTTTCTTCCGGTTATGGGATCCTATGTCTGATCTCAAAACCGGAAAGGAAAACTCCGATGTGAATGCAGCCTTACTAAGGTAGGGTACTGGACACAATTGTCGGCGCAGACTTGTAAGGTTGGGATTGAAGAGCAGTCTTATTATAGGATATAAGATCTTTCTAGATTTCATTTAGCTAAATATTCACTTTGGTGTTAGGCTATGGCTACATAGGGACTGGCACAATGATGCTCTGTGGCAACAGGCCATAGAGAATTATTACTGTTATATATTGCATCTCAAAGAGCTCCTTCACTGTCATGGTGTATTTTTTGCCGCAGTTAAAATTTGGACAGAACACTGCATTTTTAAAAAAATGAAATCGCAGCATTTGGCCACAGTTTTGTAGTTACGTAAAACCGTGTGTTGATTGTGCTGCGTGCATTTATCTTTACTGTTTCTACAAGCCTGTTTGCTCACATTACACTTTCCACTTTTCCCCTGCTTGCATCAGTGCTGAGGCTGCTGTGATCACAAGACCTTATTAACTAGCAGACTCACAAACTGCTTGTAATTCTCTGTTTAGATAACTCTGTCCAGGTAATTTTAGCTACTGCTCTCCTTCTGTTACAAGAGACGTGGCAACAAATTGTACAACTGTACAAGGCAAAATAAATCAATAAAATACACGTACAGCACTGTGCTGTACAGATGTAAGAAACTGCTGCAAAGTAAGAATGCTTTCAAAAATAGAATAAAAAAATAAATTGACAAAATGCTAAGAGAATGAATAAAAGAGAAATCTGTATCAAATCAACGTTTGGAATGACCACCCTTTTGCCATGAAAACAGCATTCGTTCCTCTCGGTAGACTTGCACACCGTTTTTGAAGGAACTCGTCAGGGAGGTTGTTCCAGACATCTTGAAGAACTAACCACAGATCTTTTGTGGATGTAGGCTTACTCAGATCCTACATGTCTCTACATGTAATCCTGAGGTCAGTCCTCTGCGGGGGCCATATCTTCACTTCCAGGACTCCTTGTTCTTCTTGACGCTGAAGATAGTTCTTAAAGACATTGAGTTTATGTTTGGGGTTGTCCTGCTGCAGAATAAATTTTAACTGAAACTATTAACACTTGTGTTTTTTAAAACCATTCTTAAGCCTCATTCACACGTTCCTGTCCGTGCTCAAATCCGTGAGCAGGTGGTCAGTGATGCATCCGTGAAGGATCCATGTTGGGTCCGTGTGTCCGCTTTTTGCTGTCCGTGTTTCACTGACCAGCTGAAAAATAATTTTCAAAGCATCTCTTCTTAATGATCTGTGCAACGCGGATGGCATCCGTGAGGGATCCGTGGTTTTCACGGACTCATTGACTATAATGGGCGTGAGGGATCCGAGAACATGGATCAAGATAGGACATGCATCTGTGCTAAAAAAAAAAACGCTGATGTCTGAACACACACATTCAAATGAATGGGGACGTGTGCTGTCCGTGGAGAACATGTACAGGACACGTCCATGAAACACTGACGCGTGAATGAGGCTTTTAGGGTGGGTTCATATCATGTTTTTGGTACAAAAACATGCTACACCTCGCTTTCTTTATCCTGCAGAGTCCAGTATCAAATCCTATACGTTTGGAGGAGACGGATGCCACTGTGTAGTATCGGTATGAGGCATCCATTAAAGAAGAACTCCGACAAAAATTGTATTCCATGTCCTGCTAGAAATGTACATGATGTAATCTGTAGTGAATGTCATTTTCTTACCAGTGTCTTAATTTTTGACTTCTATCATCCTGAAGTTTCTTATCTGTGTCATGTGACCAGCAATTAGACCCACCAACTCACACATAGACTTATGTGTGGACAGGAAGTCTAATTCTCTATGTATTCCTATGAGACTGAAAGTGAGGCTCCCATAGGAATGAATAGAGCAGTGACTGGCTTTCTGTCCTGGGTCAGTTGGAGGTCAGGGAGTTGGTCACATGACCCAGCTCCAATAAGAAGAGAGGTTTTTACTCACAGAAACAGTCACTGATAAGAAAATGACAATCACTACAGATTATATCATGCACCTTTCTAACAGGTCAGAGAATAAAATTTTTGCAGGAGTTCTTCTTTAACTTTGTTTAACTAATGTTTTTTGTGTACGTTAAACCGATGGCAAAAACATCACGTGAACCCACCCTTACTTGGCAGCATTTACGGTAAAGCCTTTGCACAATGCTATGTATTGCACATGCAGATTTATGTGGCTTCTGTAGTTCATCTTCACCTAGATGTCACAGTGAAGCCCTGGCTGCTGATTTTCAGATAAAGCGCTGTGATGAAAGATTAATAATTTGGCTGCTAAAACCTGAGCACAAATGACTTACTACTTAATACCAGTCCTAAAGTGCATTACACAGGACTGGAAATGTCTGTCTGAAGGGTCCTGTGGGCAGAACTCAAAGATTTATCGCCTACCATTGCACCATCTACAGAAGCTTTGATAGACCATAACACTAATGCCCTGATCCTGACGGAAGCATTTTCCTGCTGACAGATGCCATCTGAATGACATGGAAACAATTAACCAAGACTGATGCAAGCATCAGTCAGGACTGTACGGTACACGGGAGACCAAATTGTATGGTTGGCAGTTTTTAGAAATATTCATCTGAACAGTTAACGTTGCGTCCCATAAATGTACTGGGTGTTGTTTTTACATTGGCCAGCAGGTGGTGCTGGAAACCTCTCAATAGTGAGTAGCGGCGTATTATGGCTCAGTTCAGCCTGTTATAATACGGCACCTATAATCCTGATGTACTTCTGCATGTCTTCCGTTATATGTAGAAGAATGCAGATTTTTTTTTAATGTCTCTTACAGAATGTCATATAAAAAGAAAAAAATTGTACGTTCCACGTAATTCTGCACTTCAGAGAGGTTTTCCAGTGCTGGCCAGTCCCCCTCCCCTTGACTGATATGGCGAGGCATCAGCGTCCTCTCACCGGGCGATATAATTCAGTGTATGCTCAGTATATCTGCTTCAACTAACTTTGCTGTACAATTGCTTACTGCGTATGCACAAAAATTGTGGTGCACGATATAGGCGTGCGATTTTTCCGGGCCAGATCAGGACACTGATGCCTGACCCTGTCCGTGAGGTACACCAAGGAGCCCTCATTTGCATAAAAAATACGTTTTTTTTTTTTGTTTGTTTTTTTTTTTGCAACCGATTTTCAAAAGACAGGTATCATTTTAGGCTACTTTCACACTAGCGTTTTCAATTCCACTGTTAAGATCCATTACAGGATCCCAATAGCGGAGGAAAACGCTTCCGTTTTGTCCCCATTCATTGTCAATGGGGACAAAACTGAACTGATCGAAACAGAGTGCACCAGAATGCATTCCGTTCCGTTTGGTTACGCTCCCATCGCGGACAGAATAACGTTGCAAGCAGCGTTTTTCTGTCCGCGATTTTGTGCGGAGCAAGACGGGTCCATCCTGACACACAATGTAAGTCAATGGGACGGATCCGTTTTCGCTGACACAATACACAACGGATGCATCCTCCATTGACTTTCAGTGGAGTTCATGACAGATCCGTCATGGCTATATAAGACATAATACAACTGGATCCGTTCATGACGGATGCAGGTGGTTGTATTATTGTAACGGAAGCGTTTTTGCAGATCCATGACTGATCCGCAAAAAACCCTAACGTGAAAGTAGCCTTAATTAGCAGGGCAGGCACTATGCCAGACGCTGTGCTTGGTTTAATAGCTTTGATCATGCAGGCAGGTACTCTTTTTAAAGGGGATGTTTAGCCTTTTCCAAAAAAAAAAAAGTCTTCAAATTCTGTAAATTCTGTAATAACCAAATGTCATACTCCACCACACTTAAAGGGGTATTCCCATCTCACAAATGTAGTTTGTATAGTTAGATATAGCCATACCAATATTATTACTAATAGGATGTATTTATATAAAATGTACCGTTTAGAAGATTTGCCTATTTGTATTTCCATTGTCCCACACACATCAGTCAGGCCGTTGCCCCTGGTTACGGCCACTGCGGCCATGTAGTAGTGGTGGCCGGCTTGCTGTTGTTCAAACCCATTCTGAGGTAACTGCTGTATTGTGAACGCACATTACATGATCATGCGGAGACACATCTTAGGGTACTTTCACATCTGCGTTTTGGACGCTACCAGTCCAAAACACAATGGTCAGGATCCGTTCAAAACGCAGACTTTATAAAACGGATCCTTCTCCATAGAGATGAATTGATCTTGGAACAGGATCCGTTTCTCTGCGTTTTGGAAGCTCAGACAAAAATGCTACAACCCTAAGATGTGTCTGCGCATGATCATGTAATGTGCGTTCACAATACAGCAGTTACCTCAGAGCGGGTTTGAACAAGAGCAAGCCGACCACCACTACTACGTGGCTGTGGTGGCTGTAACTAGGGGCAACAGCCTGACTGATGTGTGTGGGACAATGGATATACAAATAGGAAAATCTTCTAAACGGTACATTTTATATAAATACATTCTATTAGTAATAATACTGGTATGGCTATATCTAACTATACAAACTGCATTGGTGAGATGAGAATACCCCTTTAAAGGGGTTTTCTGGGAGTTTGAGGTTGGTGGCCTACCCCCAGGATAAGTCATCAATATCTGAATGGGTGGGTTCGGACTCCTGACATTCCTACTGATCAGCTGTTTGGACAGGCCACGGCACACGACATGCCAGACACAGAGCTGTACACTGTATAGCGGCTGTGCTTAGTATTGCTGGCCAGGCCCGTTCCCTTGAACGGGATGGACTCTGCCTAGGCCATGTGACCAAGAAACGTGACATCACCGGCCTAGGAAGAAGCACAGCACTCACTAGAGCACCCCGGTCTCTTCAAACAACTGATTGGCTGGGGTGCTGGGTGTTGGACACTCACAGGTCAAATATCGATGACCTATCCCTATTCTGAGAATACCGTACAAATTTTTACATAATCATGGAAAACCCTTTGGCCTTCATTTGGTTTATGCTGCTGGAAGCGCCACCAAGACAAATCAAGGCTGACCTGCAATCTTCTAGAGGTGTTTTTCAGCTACGATCAGCAGAATTTGTAAGATGTTCATAGTTACCCATCGTCTCTAGTTCTTGGAGGTAAACAGCCTCCTTGTCTCTTGAAATGCGCTGATCTGTTCTTCTGCCTTTTTATCAGTGCTTGGATAATCGTTTTGTAAGACCGAGGTGAGGCAACATATGAGAGAGCATGAATGATTTAGAGACATGTAGTAAGTTCCTTCACACGTCCTTTACATCTTCTGGCTGCCATCCGAAGACGAGCAGTGATCTATATATCACATTTTTTCAAGTTTGCTGTGAACAGCTGCGCACAAAGGGAATTAATGAATACGTTTTATAGAAGCTTACGTCGGGTTCTCAAGTCTTTCTGTGTGAATATGCCTTCATTACTGAGCCGTGTGAGGTATAGACCTCAGGGTACTATAGAGAGACTATACAGGATTAATGTAAATCTGTGATTTGGTGAAGTTGTCTTTAAAGGGGACTGTTGACGTCCATGTTAGTAAAAACTTGTGATCCCACGAAATAACAATTCAAGAGGATCTTTTTATATAACTGTGTTTTTCTGTTTATGTATTATTCCTTCTAAACATGTATGAATAATTTGAGAACCAGGTGATAAATCTTGTTTTGCCTGTCCAGTCAAAGAGCCTGAGAGTCCTGTTTCCATTGCTCCTACATGTAGCAAGCATGTGAGTCCTTATTAGCCCACCTGAACATGGAGCATGTGAGTCCTGCTTTGCCTATCCAAACCTAAAAAGAGCCTATGAGTCCGGCCGCCACACGTAGTAAGCCTGTGAGTCCTTATTATGCCACCCCGACTTAGAGAGAGCCAGTTAGTCCTGCTTTGCCTGTCTTAAACCTAGAGTGAGCCCAAGAGTCCTGCCTTCATTGCCTCAACACATAGAAAGCATGCGAGTCCTTATTAGCCCACCTGAACTTAGAGCTTGTGAGTCCTGCTTTGCCTATCCAAACCTACAGAGAGCCTATGAGTCCTGCCGCCACACATAGCGAGCCTGTGAGTCCTTATTAGCCCACCGGAACAGAGAGCTTGAGAGTCCTGCTTCGCCTGTCCAGAGTCTTGCTTCTACTATACCCACACATAGAAAGCATGTGAGTCCTTATTAGCCTTCCCAAACATAGGGAGAGCCTGTGAGTCCTACTTTCCTTGACCACACTGAATGATTGCCAGTTTTTCCTGAAATAAGTTTATATACAGATTTTTAGACACTGTCAATCACTGGGTGTCTATTTTTGGGGGGAGGACTTTCTATATGAACCTTCTAGAACTTAAACAGCTATATCCCTGAGCCGCACAACTTCCCTTCTATTCTATACTGGGCACAGATACGGCAGCATGTGAGACCTTACAGAGCTACTTTAACCCTTCCCCTGTCTTAAAGCATAGTTGGGCTACACTCAAGATTGCCCCATTGTCAAAACCCTACATCATTTGCCATATTTGTATTAGTGTGACCAGCAGGAGCCCTTTAACCACCTAACTGTTTAGCCCGAGTCCAGCTCGAGCAGTGTGAAAAGTAGCTAACTGGACGGGGGAGGGCTGCTTTAGATCATGATATCTCCTTAATGGTAGCAGCTAGAAACATGCAATTGGTCTTGTCTGAAAGCTGGCAGTCCACGCTTTAATACAAGACAAAATGACAGCTAAAGTCCAAGAAACAGAGGAGAAATCACTGTTAGAAATCAAGTCGGGAATAATCACATGTAAAACCTGTTTTTACTTTCACTTTCAGCTGCATTCACAACATCCCGATTTCTATCAGTGATATCTTCCTCTGTCCTGCTGTCATTTTGATATTTTCTGAAAGGGTTGACTGTCAGCTTTCAAACAAGATCAGTTGCATGTTTCTAGCTTGTTACCATTCAGGAGATGGCAGCATCTAAAGCAGCCCTCCCCCCTCCAGATAGCTACTTTTCTCACTGCTGGAGCTGAACTCTGTCAAAACAGTTAGGGGGTTAAGGCAACAACAACAACCACAACCACAAAACCCCTGGGATTTCTGAAGCTGACTCAGTCAGCTGTTTCTTGAGCCACATTCAAATTGGGTTGTCGTGGTGAGACGACCCCCTTAGGGCCCATTTACAGGTGATGAGTTTTTAAAGATTGGTGTGGACATTGCAATTATTGTGCATATTACACCATTTTGTTCACTAGTGCATGACTTTGTTTATTTTAATACCCGTGTGGCATTTCACCATATCCTGATTCGTGTTCCTGACCCGGCTCCTTTGCAGTAATACCTCACGCTCTCCCTGCGTCTTGATGCTTTCTTCAGCGCAGTTCCATTAGTCGCCAGCCGGCCGTCTTCTCTCCTTCCATCTCAGTAACTTATGGCTCTACCACCAGTGCTAGAGGGATTGCAGTGGACATGGGGGAAGACTTACACGCTCCCCCAGCCCGGCATGTTGTCTTAAGAGGGAATGCAAGTTACTTTTAAGCCTGTCCAGCCCCCCCCCCCCCCTCCTTTTGTGTCATTATTCTTCCTCACACCCTGAGCCACCACTAAATCAGCCTCACTGCAATGATGTGTCATGGGGAGGTAATGGAGCATTTCAGCCGGGGCACTGGAGGAGGGGAAACGGTACATAAAAATAAAGCCTGCGTAAGATGGCGAACAGACGATTATGTTGTTTAGCACTGACCTTCAGTGATCATCAAAACACTGGGGATGTGCCCATGTCCGTCAAAGCGGAGATTGAGTTGGCGCTGTGTGCAAATCTACAATTACCCGTGCTGCAGCAGTAAGTGCAGGGCTTCTAGCTGCGGACCTGTGTGCTGTGCCGTCAAGGTCTTCCTCTAGGCTTAAAGGAGTCATCTCATTTCACGAAGTAATGGCATCTATGACCTATGAACAGTGGGGGGGGGGCCCCCCTCTAATTCTGATAAAGAAGGGGCTGCAGTTCATAGTCCTTATTTTTCCCTGCACAGCAGCGCTCCAAGCCACCCGCCGTGCAGGGATCTGCAGCCAGCTCTCTTCACTTGAGGGAAAAACAGTAAAGGGACCTCATCACTGCAACCTCCTTATTCTCAGGATTTATGGGGGTCCCAGAGGTCCAACTCTCACCAATGTTAGAGATGGCATATCCTAGTGATATACAATCACCTTATGAGATGGGAATATCCCTTTAAAAAGGGCATCTGTCAGCAGTTTTGTACCTATGACACCGGCTGACCTGTTACATGTGCACTTGGCAGCTGAAGACATCTGTGTTGGTCCCATGTTCATATGTGTCCGCATTGCTGAGAAAAATGAAACTTTAATAATATATGCAAATGAGCCTCTAGGAGCAATGGGGGCGTTGTCATTACTCCTAGAGGCTCTGCAGAGAGAGCGGAGCCTGTAGGAGTAATGGCAACGCCCTCATTGCTCCTAGAGGCTCATTTGCATATATTAAAGCATCATTTTTCTCAGCAATGTGGACACATATGAACATGGGACCAACACAGATGTCTTCAGCTGCCAAGTGCACATGTAACAGGTCAGCCAGTGTCATAGGTACAAAACTGCTGACAGATGTCCTTTAATACAGGCCATCGTCTCATGATAGGGTGACGGAATTGAAGTTGCTATACTTCTGTGCTGTACTTTTAGGTCACACCCACTTGTTGCCGCTGAGACGGTTTGATAATATAGTCACGTTTGGTGAACCAGTGTGAGATTTGAGGACTTCCAACTAAAGTTTTAAAGATGTGCTTATCATTTTTTAGATGTTTTATTATATGCAAATGAGCCTCTAAGAGCAACGGGGGCGTTGTCATTACACCTAGAGGCTCTGCTCTCTCTGCAACTCCCGCAACCTCTCCACTTTGACAGGACCAGGCAGTGTCAAAGTGCAGAGGACGCCTCAGTTGCAGAGAGAGCAGAGCCTTTGGGTGTAACAGAAACGCCCCCAAGCGCACATGTAACAGGTCAGCCAGTTTCATAGGTGCAAATCTGCTGATAGGTGCCCTTTAAAGGGGTTATGTCATCTCAACATTTGACATATTCCGATTTGTGATAAATAGTAATAGATGCAAGTCCCTCCTCTGACACCCTCTCCTTTCTCAGGGACGGAGAGCTTGTTACGCACTCCCGGCGCCCTCGCCTTTTACTGCTGTAGGACTTCTGAACTTGCCAAGCCAGTGCTCTTGGCTATTTTGGAAGTCCAATAGCAGTAAATGGAGAGCAAGCTGATCGTACACGACCACCCCTCCATTCACCACTATGGGACTTTCAGAAATGGCAGAGCCAGAGCTCTGCTGCTTTTGGAAGTCTCATAGTTGTGAATGGAAGAGGGGCTGCATGTGCAAGACCTGCTGTCACTTCGGGCTCCCTTTCTGAGATAGGTGCGGGTCCATCCTCTGGGTCCTGCTCCTGATCAATATGCTTAAATGTCCATATAGGAGCGCCATTTTAAGATCTCTTGTTTTACTGTCTTTAGGGTACGACTAGTGACTGTCTTCAGTGTCGCTATTAGACAAGGGGCCAATGCTTGAAATGTAATTACAGTAGTCATTTAGTAGCCTTTGTTTCCTTTTTGTTATTGCAGTGATGAGTATTGTTAGCTTGTTATGTCAACAGAATAACAGGCGTGAAATGAAAGGTTAATGTGTGTGGCGAGGCAGCAGCTTCCATGGCATCTATACGTATGTCTGTGGTCGTATTTGTAATAATTGTTAATGACACTTGGGAAGAAGCAGTCGTAAGTGATTATCATTATGTTGTATGTATATTACTGAAACAATTAGTTGTGATACTAAGGACAATCTAGGACAATCACAATATAGGACGGCACAGTGGCCAGGCTGTGGATTAGGTAAGCCACAATGTCAACTCTCACAGACCAACCACCCAAAACTGACTCCGACTCCACAGCCCTGCTAGTTATCTTTGTATGTCTTATGAAATAGGGGGCTAAGGCTACTTTCACACTTGCGTCGTTAATCCGGCAGAGGATCTCAATACCGGGATCCGTTTTGACTTTGCACATCATGGATGCCTCTGTTTCATTAGGATGCGGTTGTGTGAAATCAAAACGGAAAAAAAAATTGATTCGTCACGAAATTTAAAAAAAGCCAGTCGGTGGCGAATAGTTTTTTTTTAAATTAGTTTCCAAAAAACGGATCCGGTTTCCCCCCCCCGTTTTTATGACCGGACCGCAGCTTGCAGGGGTTTTGTGGGCTTTGATGTATCCTGAACTGATCTCTTTCTATTCAAAATGCATGAAGACTAAAGGGACCCTGTGGCCACTGCCACTAATTACTTTAATATTAGGGCTGGGGTGGGGGCGCTCTGCGCCACCAGTGTTTTTAATACTGGGGTTGGGGGGGGGCACGCACTGCACCACCAATGAAGATAACTAACCTTTTAATACAGATATAGGCGGCAGGTGCCGGCGGTAAAATCACAGATGGCACCCGACCTCTGAAAGGGAGCTGCGATCTGTGGTAGTTAACCCCTCAGGTGCCGCATTTGAGGGGTTAACTTCCGCGGATCACAGCTCCCTGTCAGAGGTTGGGTGCCATCTGTGATTCTGCCACTGGCACCGCCTCCTGTATTTGAATTAGTGGATGAATTATATTAATTGGTGGTGCAGTGACCACAGCACCTCCCCCCCTCTGTCCTCTCATTGGAAGCAGTGGGGAGGGAGGGAGAGACTCCTTCTCCCCTGTGCTGCTGAGGAGAACATGGAGTGCTCTGAGAGCAGCAGCACGCCATGTTCTCTGATACTAGGCTGTGCAGTAGTGCAGCCTAGTATCGGTAAAAGACAAATCCCGGTATCTGAAGGATCTGGGTACAAAAGTATCAATTGGGTATCGATAATTCGATACCCGGGACAACCCTAGGCCCATGGCGGGGGGGGGGTCCCAAATAAAGCAAATGGCTAGAGGTAGCATTTGTGAGACAAGTACTTTAATAAGCCAACATCTTATATGATCCACATTAATAGTTCATTCCGAGCATTTGCTCTCCCTGCATATAAGAACGTTGTCCTGTTTTTTTTTTTTTTCTTTTTTTGACTGTGAATTTGTTTCAGATGTGTTTTTTTTTTTTTTTTTTTTGTTTCCTTTATTGCAGCATAGAGTTTGACAGAGACTGTGACTACTTTGCCATTGCTGGTGTGACCAAGAAGATCAAGGTGTATGAGTATGGCACTGTTATCCAAGACGCCGTGGATATCCATTACCCAGAGAACGAGATGACCTGCAATTCTAAAATCAGGTGAGAAGACGCTTTTATCTACAGTGTTAAAAAGAACAAAATCCTTTATTCTGACACTTGATAATCCAGACAGTGTATGCCGTCAATCAGTGGGACATTCTACAGGTCCTGTGAATCTGCTTCCCTTTCTCAGTAAGGAGGTAACCAAACCTGCATCTATGTTACTGGAGAGGGAATCTACATGTGTTTCCCATCCTTGAATGAGTTTTGGTATTAGGAATACAGTACCCGGTATGGTTTCCACTAGTGCCATAAAAGTGAACGGAGCTGTGGTCACACATGTATTACTGGTCCAGTGTCTGAGAGGAGCCTGAGACCTCTGTTTATGAGACCCAACAGTTGTACCCGCAGTTATCAGACACTTACAGGGTCCTTTCTCAGCAGTTTTGTACCTATGACACTGGCTGACCTGTTACATGTGCACTTGACAGCTGAAGACATCTGTGTAGGTCCCATGTTCATATGTACCCGCATTGCTGAGAAATATGATGTTTTAATATATGCAAATGAGCCTCTAGGAGCAATGGGGGCGTTACTATTACACCTAGAGGCTCTGCTCTCTTTTTCAACTGTTGCACCCTCTGCACTTTGACAGGACCACGCCTGACCCTGACTTCTAAAGTCAATCAAAATGCAAAGGGCGCGGCAGTTGCAGAGAGAGCAGAAACTCTAGGTGTAACCGCAACACCCCAGTTGCTCCTATAGGATCTTTGCATATATTAAAACATCATTTTTCTCAGCGATGTGGACACATATGAACATGGGACAAACACAGATGTCTTCAGCTGCCAAGCACACATGCAACAGGTCAGCCAGGTACAAAACTGCTGACAGATGCCTTTTAACTGTTTAGTGTGGAAAACCCCTTTTCAGCTGTTGGGAACCTCCATTGCTGGTCCGATGGGACAGGAAAAATATTAGCTACATGCAATCCTATTTTCCCGGTCAGAACAATGGACACCACAATCAGTACTGACGATTCCCATTGTACGTAGGGTCCGCCAGGTGTAGTAGGTATACACATTAGTCAAAAGTTGATCAAAATAAAGATTGATTATTTTTTGAGATACGTGAATGGGATATAAATCACCCATTTGTTTGCGCTGGATGTGGACTGTTAGCTGACTTGTTGGGGATTTACGTAGGTGTGGGATCCGCTAAATCCTTATCAATTCCTGAATGTATGAACAGGCTCTATGTGCATCCCCTGCCAGTTACGTTATATATGTAGAGGGAACTCCGATCACCATTCACCTCATCTACTTTACAAATTAGTGGAATGATATGTCTGCTGCCGTCATTGCTGTACTGAGCACTAATGTGCTTTGTGCCAGCTGTGCCCCAGCCTCCTCTGTACCAGCAATGTACTTGGAGCGGTGCCATTCACCAGCTGGATCACCCATTATCTTCACCTGCTTCCTTAACAAATTCATCTCCTCTCTGTCTCCAGTCTCTTATTCCCAGCAAGATTCCCCGGAGAAATACACTTCATTTTCATTTTGTGCGGCGTTCCTCCACCTCCTGTCGTAGCCACCAGATCATTCAGTATAAAATACTGTGGCTATATGTATGGGCGACAGTCCTGCAGAAATAGGTCCAGGAGGATTAGATACGGAGGGTCGTAGTGCAGCGTGAGCGATAGTCCTGCAGAAATAGGTCCAGGAGGATTAGATACGGAGGGTCGTAGTGCAGCGTGAGCGATAGTCCTGCAGAAATAGGTCCAGGAGGATTAGATACGGAGGGTCGTAGTGCAGCGTCAGCCATAGTCCTGCAGAAATAGGTCCAGGAGGATTAGATACGGAGGGTTGTAGTGCAGCGTGAGCGATAGTCCTGCCGAAATAGGTCCAGGAGGATTAGATACGGCGGGTCGTAGTGCAGCGTCAGCCATAGTCCTGCAGAAATAGGTTCTGGAGGATTAGATACGGAGGGTCGTAGTGCAGCTTGAGCGATGGTCCTGCAGAAATAGGTCCAGGAGGATTAGATACGGAGGGTCGTAGTGCAGCGTGAGCGACAGTCCTGCAGAAATAGGTCCAGGAGGATTAGATACGGAGGGTCGTAGTGCAGCATGAGCAACAGTCCTGCAGAAGTAGGTCCAGGAGGATTAGATAAGGAGGGTCGTAGTGCAGCGTGAGTGATAGTCCTGCAGAAATAGGTCCAGGAGGATTAGATACGGAGGGTTGTAGTGCAGCGTGAGCGATAGTCTTGCAGAAGTAGGTCCAGGAGGATTAGATACGGAGGGTCATAGTGCAGCGTGAGCATTCATTTACATTTATGGCCCGGTAATTGGATAGCTGTGATAGATGGGAATCCGACCCCTTGGCTCTTCCCGTCACTGAAAATGAATCCCAATTAATCATCTACATGAACTGGACCGTCAGAAACAAGGCCGGATTCACATCACTGTTTAGTTTTTCCGTTGTTCTGATCCGTCAGTACAGAAAAATTTAAAAAACGGATCCTGTATTTTAAGCATCCGTTATGCACATTGGCATCAGTTTTAGCCATTTCCATCTGAGATCCGTTATTTTAGAAGGGAAAAAAAAATCCTAAACATATATATATAATTTTTTTTTTGCCATTTAGAATAACGTATCTTGTCCAATTCTTGTCCTTTTTCCGGTCAAGAATAGGCATTTCTATCATGGAGCAGGACGCTCCAATCTGTAAAATGTGGAATGCACCCGGCCGGTGTTTTTGTTGTGTGGGGTCAAAAGGAAATTCACCTTTTGTCACAGGAAAACAACTACCACCCTGTGGTGTGAGACCTCTGCATACAGCAGCATAGATCTGAGCTGTCTTAAAGAAGAACTCCCGCAAAAAATTTTATTCCATGTCCTGCTAGAAATGTACATGATGTAATCTGTAGTGAATGTCATTTTCTTACCAGTAGCTGAATTTTTGAGTTATATCATCCTGAAGTTTCTTATCTGTGTCATGTGACTAGGAATTAGACCCACCAACTCACACAGCACCTTATGTATGGACAGGAAGTCTAATTCTCTATGCATTCCTATGGGAGCCTCACTTTCAGTCTCATAGGAATGAATAGAGCAGTGACTGGCTTTCTGTCCTGGGTCAGTTGGAGGTCAGGGAGTTGGTCACATGACCCAGCTACAATAAGAAGAGAGTGGAAACTCTAAATTTCAGCCTCTGATAAGAAAATGACAATCACTACAGATTATATCATGCACCTTTCTAACAGGTCAGAGAATAAAAATGTTTGCGATAGTTCTTCTTTAAAGGAGTATTCTGGTTATATTAAGTTATCTCCTATCCGTGGGTCACGAGAACGGGGCCCCCATACCTTGTGGAGCCCCAAAATGAACGAAGCCGGTCAGGCATGTGTTAGTCTCTATGGGAGTTCTGGAGATGCCACCCTAGCCTGGAGTAGCCGTGTAGAAAGCCATACTCGCCTGCTTCCACCTCTCCGCTCCGGCTTGCGGACTCCCTTCACTAGTCTTCCAGTCCCTGTGTGTCCACTACCACGAGGATGGGACATGGGCACCGCTTCTGCGTCCCCAAGTGGCATGGTACCATGCAGTGTTGTGCCACTTGAGGACACAAATCACGGACAACCGCTTTAAAGGGTTTCTGTCACCAGTTTTTTCGGTATGAATCAGGCTGACATTAGAGATGTGCTAATGTCACCTGATTCCAAATATATATCTGTTTTATTTACTGGTGCCCCCATTTTTTATATAAAATGAACTTTTATTTTATGCTAATAAGGCCTCTAGGTGCAAGGGGTGTTACCCCTGCTCCTAGAGGCTCTGTTGATTGACAGGACTAGGCAGAGAAGAAACACTTCATTCACCATAGCTTTTAAGGACCTTCAATGATGTCATGACCATGTGATCAGTCACATGGTTTAGGAGGAGACAGGCTGTGTGATCCTAACCATGTGACTGATCACATGGTCATGACATCATTCACCATAGCTTGCAAGGACCTTCAATGATGTCATGACCATGTGATCAGTCACATGGTTAGGATCACACAAACAGCCTGTCTCCTCCTAAACCATGTGACTGATCACATGGTCATGACATCATTGAAGGTCCTTGCAAGCTGTGGTGAATGAAGTGTTTCTTCTCTGCCTAGTCCTGTCAATCAACAGAGCCTCTAGGAGCAGGGGTAACACCCCTTGCACCTAGAGGTCTTATTAGCATAAAATAAAAGTTAATTTTATAAAATGGGGGCACCTGTAAATAAAACAGATATATATTTGGAATCAGGTGACATTAGCACATCTCTAATGTCAGCCTGATTCATACCGAAAAAAATGGTGACAGAAACCCTTTAATGCTTGTGAGGTGCCACATGGACAAACCTGGTTCTGGAAGGTCCCAATGGGCCTGGGCTTGCTGTGAAATCGGATTTTATTGTGACCTGAATTTGAGGAGAAGAGAAATGTCTATGTTCTTGAGACCTTCACCCCCAGCTTCTTCTTGGGATGTGCGCAGTAACCAATCATTTTTAAGCAACCGGAAGTCTCACCAGACACCTAGCGTTATCATCCATCAGCAACCTGTCCACAGAGGTTTTATAAAACCAGAGGTGCACTTTGAGGCGTTTGGGGTCCACAGATGAGGCTCCTGGATGTGTATTATGGCCGGTTGGCAGATCTTCCTGTAACTGTGTTAACATATTGCATCTATTAACCTTGTCTGGTGTAACTGGAGGTCAGCGTGTAGGTGTCCACGGTGAATATTGAGAGGTTCTCCATTATTCTTCCAGTTCATCAGATCCATCAGTTCTCTTGGAGACAGGACAGATGCTGCTGATACCTTATTAAAATGCTGGAAAGTGACCAACAAATGTGCTGCACGAGAAGCTGGAGCGGCACAAGCTCTGCTAGGTCGTTCATTAACAGTGCTATCCGAGCGTTGGGCTTAGAGCGCACTTCGCCTCATTTTTCTGCTTCCAGGTGTAATGGGGAAATTTGTCAAAACGGATTTAAAAGGAATGAGCCAAAAAATATAGTGCATTCCTTTCTGCTTTTTTGGGCCCCATATAGGACTTGCTTTAGTGGATGTTTGTGTAGTACAGAGCCTACACACAGACTGCTGACTGTCTTAAAGAGCATCTGTCAGCAGTTTTGTACCTATGACACTGGCTGACCTGTTACATGTGCACTTGGCAGCTGAAGACATCTGTGTTGGTCCCATGTTCATATGTGTCCGCATTGCTGAGAAACATGATGTTTTGAAGGAGTTTCTGAGAGTTCTTTAAGGGTCCATTCACACGTCCGCATGAATGGTTCTGCATCCGTTCCGCAATTTTGCAACGGGGCCGCAAAAGATGCAGACAGCACGCAATTCCATTCCGCTGAAAAAATAGAACATGTCCTTAACTTGTCCGTAGCCACGGACAAGATAAGGCATTTCTATAGTGCCGGCACATGGCCGGTGTTCGTGTTTTGTGGATCCGCAAGACACATGTGGACGTGTGAATGGACCCTTATACTGATGATCTAGAAGTCATCAGTATCTGATCGGTGGAGGTTTTGAGATGGCATCAGCGCTAGCAGTAGCACTGTGGCCTTCACTCAGCTTGCCAAGCACAGCGCCATCCAAAGTATAGTGGCCATGCCTGGTATTGCAGCTCAGTCCCATTCACTTCAATGGGGCTGAGCTGCGCTTAGGCCATGTGGCTGATGAATGTGATGTCATATGGCCTAGGGAAAGCTGAGCGAAGGCAGCTGCGCTACTGCGAGTACAGGAGAAAAATGAAACGAATAATATATGCAAATGAGCCTCTAGGAGCAATGGGGGTGTTGTCATTACTCCTAGAGGCTCTGCAACTTTTGAGCCCTCTCCACTTTGAGATTTGAGGACTTCCAACTAAAGTTCTAAAGATGTGCTTATCATTTATGGGCTGCATACACTGTCCGGTATGTGTTTTATAGCAGAACAATCATGTGGTGGAAGTTGTTTTTCTCGTTCCCGCTGGCTCTGGTCAATGATGTTGTTCTGGAAGTGCATCTGTGCTCACAGGGGTAATTATGGGGCTTGTTGTCGGTGGACAAACACTTGAGTGATGTAGTTATCCCCTTGTCTGCCTACCCTTGTATTTCACTGTGTCTTCCCTTAGTCAATCATAATTACACTCTTGACTGCACATGTTTCAGCAGTTTTATTGAGTCTCGTTACTTTTCAGCCATCAACTGTTTTCTGCCGATCATTTGGATTATCACTTTTTTGTAAAATTTATTAAAAAAAAAAAAAAAGCGGCTCTTTAATTGACAGGGTCAGGCAGTGTAAATATCATCATGCCTGCTCCTGTCAATCAAAGTGCAGAGGGTGCAGCAGTTGCGGAGAGAGCAGAGCCGCTAGGTGTAATGGTAACGCCCCCGTTGCTCCTAGCGGCTCATTTGCATATATTAAAACATCATTTTTCTCAGCGGGCAGCAGATTTGTACCTATGACACTGGCTGACCTGTTACATGTGTGCTTGGAAGCTGAAGGCGTCTGTGTTGGTCCCATGTTCATATGTGCCTGCATTGCTGAGAAAAATGGTGTTTTAATATATGCAAATGACCCTCTAGGAGCAATGGGGGAGTTGCCGTTACTCCTAGAGGCTCTGCTTTCTCTGTAACTGCTGCGCCCTCTGCACTTTGATTGACAGGACCAATTGTGCTGACGTTTACACTGCCTGGCCCTGTCAAAGTGTATAGGGTGTAGTAGTTGCAGAGACAGCAGAGCCTTTAGGTGTAACAGTAATGCCCCCATTGCTCCTAGAGGCTCATTTGCATATATTAAAACATAATTTTTCTCAGCAATGCAGACAGATATGAACATGGGACCAACACAGATGTCTTCAGCTGCCAAGTGCACATGTAACAGGTCGGCCAGCATCATAAGTATCGATCTCCTGACATATGTCCTTTAAATATATCTTTTGAGCAAATGGATGTTTGAAAGGATTGTGCCATCTGGGCAGCTTCTTCAGTTAATGAGAACTCATTGATGATCCCTGGAGATCCAGCAGCTGAATCCTCTAGCAATCCACTACAGTGGCCACTACAGGAGAAATGTGGTATTGCGTGGTGCCTGTCAAATGAATAGAATGTTCTGTACAACTTGGGATTAGACTAATGGAGAATAGATGGTTCTAAGCCAGTGACTGCTTCTATAACATATATGGGCCTAATAGGACAACCCCTTTAACCAAGTACTTGTATACCTCCCCATGTAATCAACAATATTGAGAGTTGTGACTTATTTCAAACTGATATGGAAGTGGACCATGAAATAAAGACTTCTAGTCACATGCCCATGTCTCCTGTACACAGCCACACTCTGATAATGTTCCATATATGTTCTATACCTATGATGGCTAACCTCCGGCACTCCAGCTGTGGTAAAACTACAACTCCCAAGATGTACACTTGCTTGGCTGTTCTCAGAACTCCATAGAAAAAAATGGAGCATGCTGGGAGTTGTAGTTTCACCACAGCTGGAGTGCTGGAGGTTAGCCATCACTTTTCTATACTCTTCCATTTACATATATCAATGTAAGACATGTGAACAAAGAACCATCTGGTATAGGTAGTGGAGGTTAAAGGGTGTCGTCCCACCATTAAGTGTCATATATATTGTATAGATCATAAAAATGAACATTTATTCACTGTTAATAATATAAAGAAGTCATGACATTTTGCCTACACAGTATGGAACCACCTGGTGTTGAAACTGTATAGCTCTGTGCACGACCACCTAATGAGCTGGTGGTCACACATGGTCAGGTCTCTGCACAGTGATCCTCTGTTGTCTGCAGCCAATAATTTTCTCTCTGGTTGTCAGATAGGAGCAGAGCCCCCTGCAGTAGAATGGCGGTATAGCTGAAAAGGAGAAACTATATCAGGGCTGGCCAACCTGAGGCTCTCCAGCTGTTGCAAAACTACAACTCCCAGCATGCCAAGGCTGCCTACATATATCAGTCTACAGCAGGGCATGGTGGGAGTTTTACAACAGCTGGAGAGCCGCAGGTTGGCTATGCCTGAACTATATTGTCAGCTGCCAGAGGGAGATGGAGACTGATTCTGTCCAGAGCCTGCCCCAAGCAGCGTATTGTCAACAACACAAAAAGGGGAATGTGCTTTTTTTTATACTAGAAACACTGTAATAAGACAGATATTATAAGCCTTTCAGGTCACTTAGTATGGAAATGATTCATGAGAACCTCTTTAAGGTGGTCTTCCGGATTAATTATTTCCTCACAGAAAAACGTTGGATGCCATTGTCTCAGCGCCCGCTCTCCAGGGAATCCCTGAAAATAGGACAGTAGCGTTATTGTAGCGTGTGGACGTCTTCATGGAATGGGCTGATGTCCCCGCGGGGCTGGTGACGGGTTTGGTGTCAGCTGCTTACGGCACCTCGTATTACAGATCTATAAAGCCTAAATGTCCAATCAGCCGAGCGGCAGCTCCTTGAAATTTTCTTTAAATTAAAAAAGTTTCACGTCTCGCAAACAAGCCACAAAAGAACCTTTATTTTATTTACCTACAAATCTTCCCCCTTTTTTTTATGCCTTGCATCCGGGGCACCGGGAGCACACGGCATTCAGCTGGGTGCCAGCTCGCTCACAAAAGAATGGAGGATTGATGTGTGGAAGCGTAAAACTGTACACAATGCGAGCGACTGATAACTCATTTGTCTGTTTTAGAAACTGAAATTCGGAAGCGTTCCTTTTCACAGTGGCAGTTTCCTTGACTTTGTACTTGGCTGGTTATAAAGCACTGCCTGGAGTGAGACGTCGGAGTACTTTATGCGTGGAGATTTCTGACTTTCTGAGATGTCAGACCACATATCAAGGGTCGTTGGAAGGCAGTGAATCATAGTGCAGTGATCATTATTGCTGATCCCGGCCGTAAAACTTTAGTCCAGGTGCTTTCACCAAAACCAGTTTTATCTCTCCATGTATCGCATGCTTCTCCTTCAGTGATATCGCTTAATTTTTATTTATTTTTAATGGGATATTTTACGATTGTATTGTTAAGAGAATTCAAAAGATTTGCGAATAAATAAGCTTACGCAGGCTACGTGACTAATTATATTTACTAAGTGATTAATTATACGATAAAGCAAATAAATCACATACAGAATAAAAAGTAAATAAACATCACAAGCCAATGGGGTGGAGACTCTGTTGATCATGCTATAACCCATGGCTGTCTACCCCTGTTATAATACATGACCGACACCCCAGGGTGTACAAAGAAAATAGGGCAATCATACTCACATCCTATGGAGATGGAGGCCTGGTGGAGTCTCCTGAGACAAGGTGGGTAGCAGACTGTTAACCTGTTAGCCCCTCCTCCAATGTGCATCACTCAGGAATGTGGCCTTATCAGCACAATTGGGGGATGGGTACTATCTCTCTAACCCACTTCATTACAAGGAAACTTATAAACTCTTAGGCCTCTTTCACACTAGCGGCAGCACGGATCCGGCAGGTGAAGGGTGCCGCCGGATCCGTGCTGCCGCAGGGACATGTGTGGGGCCGGAACCGTGCTCCGGCCCTACACATGTCGCACAGTACAGAGACACACACACAGACATATACACATGCATACTTACATGCTCCTGGCAGGTCTCCACAGCGCAGGAGGAGCAGGACGACGCGCACATAGGACAATTCCCCACAGCTCCCAGCAGAGGGCGCTGTGGGGAATCGTCCTATGTGCACTCCGTCCTCCTCTTGTACTGTGCTGCGCGGAGCTGCCTGGAGCATGTAAGTATGTATGTGTATTTGTATGTGTATATGTCTGTGTATGTTTATGTCTGTATGTGTATGTGTGCAGGTGACGGATCCGTCATGAACTCCATTGAAAGTCAAGGGAGGACGGATCCGTTCACCATTGTGTCACACCAAACGGATCCTTTCCCATTGACTTTCATTGGGGGTCATGACGGATCCGTCTTGGTGCGGATGCCTGAACCGGAGAGCAAACCGCAGCATGCTTTCAGGAGCATTCCGTTGTCTTCAGTTCAGTTTTGTCCTCATTGACAATAAATGGGGACAAAACTGAAGCGTTTTATTCCGGTATTGAGCCCCTATGACGGAACTCAATACCGGGATTATAAAAGGCAAGTGTGAAAGTAGCCTAATACCAAGTATTAAACAGAATTAAAGGGGAGAACCAATCAGTTACTTTTTAAAAAACCATTACAATACAACGATCTGGAAATTTGCTGCGGTTTTCGTCTTCTCCCGGGACAATTTGAACTTCGTCAGGCCAAACTGGATGGACAGATGTCTTTTTTTGGCCTTATAAACTATGTTACTATGTTAAATTAGTCTATTTGTGTAAAGGCAATGATCTGTAAGCCAATTATATGCAAATGGCACTTGTTGAATTTAGCGCAGGCCAAACGATCACATTTTGACTTAAAGGGGTCGTCTCATCTCAGACAATGGGGGGCATATCACTAGGATATGCCCCATTGTCTTATAGGTGCAGGACTCGCACCTATATGGGGAACAGAGCCCCGCAACAGTGGCTGGAGGACTCCGGTCTGGCCACCACAACGCGCTCTCCCCATAGAAGTCAATGGGAGCGCACCGTGCTTGCGTGGCCACCGCTCCCATTCACTTCTATGGGCCCGACTGAAATAGCCATGCCAGCACTCGGCTATTTTCGGCAGCTTTTTGTTTTTCTGTTTTACCTGAATATTTTCTCTGTAGAAAATAAATGGTGTGCGGCTGTGCATGTGCAGTGTGCCCTCCAACACTTTTGGGGCTCTGTTCTCAGTATAGGTGCAGGTCCCAGCGGTTGGACCCACACCTATCAGACAATGGGGGCATGTGCCCCCATTGTCTGTGATGAGACCACCCCTTTCATTTCACCCACTAAGGCTGTTTTCACATCTGCCGCACCACAATCCAGCCACCGGTCCCGGCAGAGAATGCGTGCAGAGGTTTGTGTCTCTGCATTCTCTGCATTTTTGCCGCATCTATAGTTAATGGAGCTGGAGGGCCTTCTGGTTGTATCTGTCAGTGCCGGATCCGGAGAATTCTGCCATGCTTTTGTCTGCTGGAAACAGCCTGCCGGAATCAATTTTTTAAGTCCGTCACCTATGATAAATAAGGCCAAAAACCATAGAAAACAGCCGCACACAGCTGGGTTTCAAAAGTTGACTTAGGCCAAGTTCACACTTCAGTTATTTGATCAGTTATTTCCATCAGTTATTGTGAGCCAAAACCAGTAGTTCAGCCTCCGCAGAGATGAGGTTTAATGGAAAGATCTGCCCCTGTTCTGTGTTTTTGACCCCTACCTAGTTTTGGCTCACAATAACTGATGGAAATAACTGATCAAATAACTGAAGTGTGAACTTGGCCTAAGTCAACTTATATATATATATATATATATATATATATATATATATATATATATATATATATTTTTTTTTATTTATTTATTTTTTTTTAATTTCTTTTTCATACCCATCACCATTGCATTGGCTAGATCTATATCTCATCCCTTAATGTGTGATGAGACAGATATAAGCATCCAGGTTAAATGATTTTCCTGTTAAGATTCTTCACACCAAAGGGAGAAATGCAGTATTCTCGGATAATGAATCCAGACGTACAGCAAGACACTTGAGTCAGTAGGGAAGGTGGCAGTTTACCAGCCAGCTCTCCGCATCCTCTATATCCTCTTAAGAAACCAATTATTTTACAATAATTGACCCCCCCCCCATGACAGTGTTAAAGAAGAACTCCCGACAAAAATTTTATTCCATGTCCTGCTAGAAATGTACATGATGTAATCTGTAGTGAATGTCATTGTCTTACCAGTAGCTGAATTTTTGACTTATCTCATCCTGAAGTTTCTTATCTGTGTCATGTGACCAGCAATTAGACCCACCAACTCACACGGAGACATATGTGTGGACAGGAAGTCTAATTCTCTATGTATTCCTATGAGACTGAACGTGAGGCTCCCATAGGAATGAATAGAGCAGTGACTGGCTTTCTGTCCTGGGTCAGTTGGAGGTCAGGGAGTTGGTCACATGACCCAGCTACAATAAGAAGAGAGGTTTTTACTCTCAGAAACAGTCACTGATAAGAAAATGACAATCACCACAGATTATATCATGCACCTTTCCAACAGGTCAGAGAATAAAATTTTTTTGCAGGAGTTCTTCTTTAAACTTATAGTTCGGGAGAGAAAGCGATGCCGTTGGGTGTATGGCTGGGCCCCATGCTGTAAAGGGCCCGCGGTGTGTTGAATGAGTGAGGTGTGGAGTCCACCCTCGTGCAACACTGACTGAATCCTCATGTTTCTATGATTCGTTTGCTGTAATATTTTTTTTTTCTTTTGCAGTTGTATAAGCTGGAGCAGTTACCACAAAAACCTACTGGCCAGCAGCGATTACGAAGGGACGGTGATTCTCTGGGACGGTTTTACAGGGCAGAGATCCAAAGTATACCAGGTAACGTATAAAATGCCGCCCGTCGGCAGATGTCAGTGGTTCCTTCCCTCTGTAGTAGATACAGCTTCTGCTCCGCTTACAAGGTGAAATCCTCCCGTCACGCTACACTGCCACCTCTTTATTCTGTCATTAAGACCCCCTGGGAGAAAACGTATCTTTTGCGAAGATGCGTGCTGTGGTGGTTAGCTTTTTTTTTTTTTTCTGTTTTACCTGAATATTTTCTCTGGTATTTTTCATTTCTTTCTGTTCATTGTATTTCGATGTGAAAGAAATGAAAGAACGGTTGGGGGTAAAGAACTGTGCTCAAAACAAAAAGTTTGCCTTTCTTTGTTTTTGCTGCTTCTCTCTAATGGGATTTATGGGATCTAAATCCACAAAATAGACGTACCTCACGTGGACTGCAGATCAGGCCATGTGCATGTAAAGTTGTATATTAGGGTGTAGCAGAGTTTATTATTTGGTAAAACTCATTGAACTCCTTTATCAGAACTGTCTGGCATGTGCACGGTGATTGGACATTATTTATTAGATGCTGCTATCTCCTGAATGGTAGCAGCTAGAAATATGCAACTGGTCTTGTTTGAAAGCAGACATTCCAGGCTTTCAGACAATATGACAGCAATATGTTCAGGACAGAGGAAGATATCACTGGTAGAAATCGGGATGCTGAAAGTAAAACCCGTGATTATTCTCAACTTGATTTCTTATAGTGATTTCTCCTATGTTGCTTGGACTGTAAGCTTTCAAACAAGACCAGCTGCATGTTTCTAGATGCTACCATTCAGTAGATAGCAGCGTCTAAAGCAGCCCTCCCCCCTCCAGTTAGCTACTTTTCAGACTGCCGGAGCTGGACTCGGGAAAAACAGTTAGATGGTTAAAAAGATCCAAGGGTTATGTCATAAATAGAGACTGGTCCCAGATAGTGATGAGCAAATTTCAGTTTTGTGGTTTCGGGTATGTGCTGAATTGTGTTATGGTCCCGTGGTACATGGGATCCATAACACAATTCCATGATGAAATGGCTTCCATTATGCCATCATAATAGAAGTCTATGGCCAGCATAACGGATCCATCCAGTTTCTGTTATGCAGGGGATGACGATCTATTTCTAACAAAGCTAGAACCAGCCCTGTACCTCACATGGATCCAGAGATCTCTCCATTCATTGATCTACTAGATTTATATCAAGCTGACAGCTCAGGGGGAGTGTCTTTTCTGCTGCAGCTAAGGGGGCGTGTCCATGCTCTCCCTATCACAGCTCAGAGGGCGTGTCCATGCTCTCCCTATTGCAGCTCAGGAGGTAGTTGAAGGATGAAACTGAGCATGTGCGGCCATCTCAGTGAGCAGGTCAAAGAAATAAGAAACAAAACAAACAGCAGGTGGCGCCATACAGATGCATTTTATTGAATAACTCAGTGGCTATGCTAAATTTTTAATTACATTGCAATTTTAAAATATAATATATATTAAATGTTATTGAAACCCCTTTGAGCTATTCGCAGTCTTTGGTTTGCTATGTCTATACATCACCTTTATGACTTTGTGCTCCCTGTGTGTCATCTCTGACAATTTTGCTTCCCTCTGTCCCATCTTGAAAAACAGGAACATGAAAAGAGATGCTGGAGTGTGGATTTTAACCTCATGGACCCCAAACTTCTGGCGTCTGGCTCCGATGATGCCAAAGGTAAGTCACTGGTTTTGCTTTAGTCTTCGATGGACGGAGTCCATCATTAATTAAAATGGTCCACAATATTATACGGTTATTATAGTGTTGTTTCTCTGAAATATCATGACAAATGTGGATATTACGAGATCTGCAACTGGACTGGAAAGTAAAGTCTATAATCCAGTATTCCGCTTCTACAAATCTTTGTCTTGCCTATAGAAGTCCTAGTCACAGACCACATAGTAACTTGGACCGTGTGATCCCAAGTGTAAATTAGCCATTTGACTTCTCACATTGTTGGATTTACGTTATAGGAGTATTCCGGTTAGATGAAGTTATAGGTGTTAGATCAGTGGCGATCTGATTGCTGGGAGCCCCGCCGATCACAAGAATAGGATGTGGCGAGCGCATACCCTTGAGATGAATAAAGCTGCAGTCAAGCATGTTCACTGCCACTCCATTCACTCTCTGTGGGACTGCCTGAGATGGTCAAGTACAAGCACTCGGCTGTTTCTGGCAGTCCCATAGAGATGAATGGACTGACACTGTGCATGCTCAGCCAGTCGCTCCATTCATGTCAGAGGGGCAAGGGCTTCTTTTCTCATGTACGGAGGTTTGTACCCCCACAGATCTATTAGTTATCCTGTATCCACAGGATACTCTTCCTCTAACACTTTAACCACTTTTATCCCTTTAATCCCTAACTATTTTGCCCGAGTCCAGCTCCGGCAGTGAGAAAAGTAGCTAACTGGAGGGGGGAGGGCTTCTTTAGATGCCGTTCTTTCCAGAATGGCAGCAGCTAGAAACATGCAACTGGTCTTGTTTGAAAGCTTCCAGTCCAGGCTTTCATACAAGACCAAAATGACAGCTAAAGTCCAAGCAACAGAAGAGAAATCACTGTTAGAAATCAAGTCAGGAATAATTGCGGGTAAAATCTTTACTTTCAGCTTCATTCACAGCATCCCGATTTCTATCATTGATATCTTCCTCTGTCCTGAACGTATTGCTGTCATTCTGAAGTATTGTCTGAAAGCTTGGAATGCCTGCTTTCAAAGAAGACAGTTGCATGTTTCTAGCTGCTACCGTTCAGGAGGTAGCAGCATCTAAAGCAGCCCTCCCCCCTCCTGTTAGCTACCTTTCCCACTGCTGGAGCTGGCAAAACAGTTAGGGGGTTAAGAGTCTGTTTAGCAAACACTGTCGGAGAGATTTCCGAATGGGTGCTAAGGAAAAGTGACTTAGTTGCCAATAGTAGCCAATCAGATTTGACCTTTCATTTTTCAGAGCTTCTTTAGAAAATGAAAGTATCCCTGATTGGCTGCCATGAGCCAGTTTTGATAAATCTTCTCTCCTGAGTGGTTGCAAATTGAAAATTTGCTGCCAGGTTCTCCCATAGATGACCACCGATCCAGCAATGGAAAACCCTACGATCAACAATCTAACAATAAAAGGATTGCTCAGAGCGAACAACCCCGTTAAATCTTACCCTGTGTCATACATTGGAGACAGGGACTCCTCCTGTATAGTATTTATATGGGGTATATGGACAGGGGTTCTCACTGTGAAGCCCCCCTTTAATTGAAAACTAATGAATTAGCCCAGTTACAATATATTCTCCCTATTTCTATATGCCGAGGACAGAAATGATAAGTGACTTCACCTATTAGCATATCCACATAATTTGACTTAAGATAAAATGGATAATTTTTCATGCTCTATTCCATATGGAAATGCTAATTCCATAGACGGGTTCATTTAATGCCTGCCATAGTAAAGGCAGATTAGTGGGTTTTTAGTTTGTGTGTTTTTAATGGATGGCCTACTTAATCTGCTTCATGGCATGTATTAATAAGGTGGCGCTTCGGAAATCTATATTTCCAGTACTGACGGGCCAGCGCTCTGCTTGTTTCCTACCTCGTTAATGAGGAAATGTTCTGCAGTAAAGTTTAAGAGGCCTGATATTAATGATGCAGGCGGCAACAAATGAAGGCTGATCCTTGGGTCTCATGTACAGCCTGCGTACAGTATATATATATGCATGTACATAATGCCTAATAAGGATTACAAGTAACCCCTCCGGGGGGTTCAAAGATGGAAAAAATTCTTTGGTTCACCACAAAGTAAGAAAATCACAGACTGATTGTGGCCACTGCAGGAGAAATTTAGCATTACGAGGTAGCCCTTTAACCCCCTAAATGTCTTGCCAAAGTGGAGCTCCAGCAGCGGGAAAAGTAGCTATCTGGAGGGGGAGGGCTGCTTTAGATGCTGCTACCTCCTATGTGGTAGAGGATAGAAACGTGCAACTGGTCTTGTTTGAAAGCAGACATTTATACCAAAATACCAAAATGACAGCAATATGTGCAGGACAGAGGAAGATATCACTGATAGAAATAGGGATGCTGTGAATGCAGCTGAAAATGAAAGTAAAAACAGGTTCACTTGCGATTATTCCCGACTTGATTTTTAGCAGTGATTACCTCTACACTTTGATTGATAGGGCCAGAGAGCGCAGAGCCTCTACGTATAACAGCAATGCCCGCATTGCTCCTAGAGGCTCCTTTGCATATACTAAAGGGGTTTTCCGAGAGGTTTTTTTTTTTATTTTTAACTGATGACCTATACTCGCAGTAGCGCCGCTGCCTTCTCTCAGCTTTCCCTAGGCCATATGACATCACGTTCATCAGTCACATGGCCTAGGCGCAGCTGCAATACCATGCACAGCCACTATACTTTGGATGGCGCTGTGCTTGGCAAGCTGAGTGAAGGCCACGGTGCTACTGCTAGTGCCGGTGCCATCTCAAAACCTCCACCGATCAGATACTGATGACTTATTCAGCGGATAGATCATCAGTCTAAGGGTCCATTCACACGTCCACATGTGTTTTGCGGATCCGCAAAACACGAACACCGGCCATGTGCTGGCACTATAGAAATGCTTTATCTTGTCCGTGGCTACGGACAAGTTAAGTACATGTTCTATTTTTTGCGTGGCCGCAGAACGGAATTGCGTGCTGTCTGCATCTTTTGCGGCCCCGTTGAAAATGAATGAGTCCGCGCCTGTTCCGCAAAATTGCGGAACTAATGCAGAACCATTCATGCGGACGTGTGAATGGACCCTTAAAAAACTCTCAGAAACTCCTTCAAAACATCATTTTTCTCAGCAATACGGACACATATGAACATGGGACCAACACAGATGTCTTCAGCTGCCAAGTGCACATGTAACAGGTCAGTCAGTGTCATAGGTACAAAACTGCTGACAGATGCCCTTTAAGTGTTTACAAGCCAGAAAGTTGTTTTTTTTTTTTTTTTTATAACTTAGTCTGGCACATTTGCTCAGTGTTTGCTTGTCCCGGAAAGTACGCAGCTTCTTTTAATTGCTTCTCTCAAAGCTCGCACGGAGTAAAATGCTTTGTCTGCTGCTTTTAAATAATAAACCCTCTCTGTTTGCTGAGCCGCCGACTCCCTGACCTGATCAGCCTCGTGGACTCCATTTTTCGGCCCGCTGTTTCGTCTGCATGTGGAGTGAGAAGTCATTAGAGCCAGTGGTGCACATTACAGCTGTTACAGTCCTTGTTGAGGGGCACCTCTCCTGCTCGCATCTGCCATACCGCCTCGTCTGCTTAATCGGTTTTGATGGGTGAGACACAACTGTATTGGTCGCAATTACATCTCCATGGCAGCCTTTCCTCTTACATCAACATCAGCGCTCTCTGCCCTGACAGACCTTCTTCTGTGGCTCTGCTTGACATGTTTTGTGAAGTGTCTTGGAAAGAACTGGCAGCTGCTTAAGAAATCACTGACAGGCCGCCTCGTTACCCGCTCCTTAATGGACACCTAAATGAAGTATACGAGCGGACTGATAAAGGAGCCTCTGATAACATGCACATATATTGGGCCACAATGGAGCTTGGTATGGGACATGTAAAGGGGGGACGGGGGGTCTGATTTGAACAACCCTTTCTACGGCATGACGAGGTGCCATAAGCGTTTGGGAGTTTGACTTCCTAACAAGAACATTGACCTGTATGATGCAGAAATCTGACCGTAGGGGTGCAATATCGTGCGCGCAAAATCTGCAGTGTTTATGGTAACAAAGAAGTAGATGAGATTTTAAAAAAATCTCATCCACAGGCTGCGGAGAGTGTCCAGAGTCTGCATAATTGTTGCAATGCAAAGAGCGAAATCTGTGAATTCGCTGCGGTTTGCACCGAAATCCACCCTGCTTGATGTAGAGATCTCTGCAGCCATATAACGCTGCTAATTTTCTGGCTTTACCTTTAGGTACTGCCAATATTCTACAGTAGAAATATCTGCACGGTTCTGCAGATTTTTGTTGCGTATTGGCTGCAGGTTTGCTCAAAATTCATTCTATGAAATGCAAAGATGAAATGCAAAATGCGTGTTTTTTTTTTTTTTTCGTTTGTTTTTTTTGCATGAAATGCTTGCAGCTTGTGCATCAGATTTGTGAAAATCTCTTCCACTTTGCTGCTTTTAGAAAAGGCTTTTGATTTTCTGCATGCACTTCCTCCATAAAAAGTCAAAAGTGTGAACACTACATGTGGCCATACCCTGAATGGTTTAAGGCGGTTTCCGAGACTTCATAATTGATGACCTATCCTCAGGATAGGTCATCAGTATCTGATCGGTGGGGGTCCGACACCCGGCACCTCACAGATCAGCTGTATCAGCAGTCATTGGCACTCGCAGTAGCACCGGGCCTTCCTTCAGCTTTTCCTAGGTCAATGACAACCTGTTCATCAGTCACGTGGCCTATGCGAAGGTCAGCCCTATAGAAGGGAATGGGGCTGCGTGCGATACCAAGCACAGCCACTATACAATGTACAGCGCTGTGCTTGATGAGCAGATAGGAGGCCACGACACTCGCAGGAGTGCTGGTACCTTGTCAAACAGGATAGGTCATCAGGTATAAAGTCTTGGAAAACCCTTGTAACCTACATTGTAATGAAAGAGATACTCGTATGTTTTCTGTTTCTTTCTGTCTCCCCCATAGACCTCAGTGGGGAGTGAAAGTCCCTGTTGAAAGGGAACAATTCTAATAACGCACATAGTATCATGCAAATACTTCCATAAAATATCAGTTAAAGAGGACCTGTCACCTCTCCTGTTTTAGACATGCCTGCTTTAATAGCTTCATGCATTCCCCAGGTAATAACAATTCTGGAACATCTATTCTTATGTCTCTATGTTGTGCCATTCCTTTATTATTTCTGCTAGAAGTTATTAATGAGTTGCTAGCAGTCTGCAGTAAGGGTACAGAGGGGAGGTAACCAGTTGGGGGTGTGTCCCTGCACAGTCTGCAAATGGCAACACTGATTGGATAGAGTGAGTCTGTGCAGGGACACACCCCCAACTGGTTATCACCCCTCTGTACCCTTACTGCAGACTGCTAGCAATTCATTTATAACTTCTAGCGGGAATAATAAAGGAATGGTACAACATACAGACATAAGAATAGATGCTCCAGAATTGTTATTACAGGGGGAATGCTTGAAGCTCTTAAAGCAGACATGTCAGGAGTGGTGAAAGGTCCTCTTTATTGTGGTTTAGCTAATAGACAAGAAGGGAATAGATCCACATAACTATAGTATAGTTGTATTTTTTCATGGTCTTTTATTCATCTAGCTTTGTCCATTTCCCCCATCTGTCATCTAGTATGCCGCTAATATTAATGTAGTCCTTTCAGAGATACAAAACAAGCAAGGATCTGAACTGTCACATACCTCCAGGGGCCACACGCACGTTCATCATTCACATGCCAAAATACTAGATGTGGTTTTTAAGTGACACTATAAAACATTAAGCACATAATGAGTTATTCATCGCGTTTGATCAGGAGAGGCCGTAAAAGTTACTATATAAAATTTTACTCAACTTCCCATAAACTGGAGCCAAAGTGAGGAGATTTCAGTCTTTCTTGTAGAAGACACAAATCACGTTCTCCGTTGGCGTGTGCTGTAAATGCTATTGTCATACAGTCCTTCAGGAGGACCTTTTTATGGTCCACACCATTGTGGCTAAAGGCCTTTTTACCATAGTAAGGAAAGTTCCCCGTAGTGGCCGAGAACCAGGTGAGTGTCAAGTCTGCACAGTTTTCAAATTAAAATTCACTGTCATGAAATGAAAATCAGACGTCAAATACAGTACAGGTCAAAAGTTTGGACACACCTTCTCATTCAAAGAGTTTTCTGTATTTTCATGACTATGAAAATTGTAGATTCACACTGAAGGCATCAAAACTATGAATTAACACACGTGGAATTATATACTTAACAAAAAAGTGTGAAACAACTGAAAATATGTCTTATATTCTAGGTTCTTCGAAGCAGCCACCTTTTGCTTTGATTACTGCTTTGCACACTCTTGGCATTCTCTTGATGAGCTTCAAGAGGTAGTCACCTGAAATGGTTTTAACTTTACAGGTGTGCCCTGTCAGGTTTAATAAGTGGGATTTCTTGCCTTATAAATGGGGTTGGGACCATGAGTTGTGTTGGGCAGAAGTCAGGTGGATATACAGCTAATAGTCCTACTGAATAGACTGTTAGAATTTGTATTATGGCAAGAAAAAAGCAGCTATAGTCATGAAAATGCAGAAAACTCTTTGAATGAGAAGTTGTGTCCAAACTTTTGGTCTGTACTGTAGAACATGACAATTTCTTTCTAACAAAGCTAGAACCAGCCCTGTACCTCACATGGATCCAGAGATCTCCTCATTCATTGCTCCAATTGCTCTGCTAGATTATGTTCAGCCAGGCAGCTCAGGGGACACGACCTTTCTGCTGCAGTTATCTCCCTGTAACTGCCACAGCTTCTAACAGAACATATGACTGGTGGCAGTTGAAGATTTAAACTGAGCACGTGCGACCAGCTGTGTGAGATGGACAAAAAATAAGGAAAAGAAAAACAAACAGCAGGTGGCGCTATACAGATACATTGTATTGAATAACTCAGTGGCTCTGCTACATTTTTTACTATATGTAATTTAGAAAAGTATTCAGATCCAGGTGCTGGTTTGAAAAATGTAGATTATGTTTTGTGACACAATGCAGGCCGCGACAGGGACAAGCCTGCCTTGCATAGCGGGTGAATGCTAGGGAGGCTTGTTGAAATGGGATGTTCGTCCTCGCTGCCAAATGTTTTGACTCGTACAGCGGAGAGATGCAGAGACGGCCATGCGGGGATCAGAAGTGAGGCGGGTGCCGGGGATCGGAATAAGTGTAATCTATATGAGGGGCCCGGGGGTGGGGGGTCATTATCGGGGTTGGATGACCCTTTTAAGGTTACATTCACAGTAGCATTTAAAATTGCTGGATACGACTATGTTCCACCGGATCTCTATTGATTATAATGGGATCCGATGATCCGGCCGCTTTTCAGGCACTAGGACGCATTTACACGAACATAGTATTTTGCAAATCCACAAAACATGGATACCTGCTGTGTGGACCACACATGGCCGACACTGTGATAAGAAATGCCTATTCTCTATCTTTTCTGTGGGACCACGGAACGGAACTTTCGCGTGCTGTCCGCGTCTTTTGTGGCCACATTGAAATGAATGGGTCCGCGACGCATCCGGGACCGTATGAATGAGCCCTAAATGCCAGGATTTGCCCGGACGAAAACCTTTGCATTTAACAGTTTTTGGTCCGGCTGCATTTGTGCTGGATCAGCATGCTGCAGATGTGAGCTTCTTCCTATAAGGTAATGTATACTGATGTGCACTGACCTGACAGAGGCCAGAATTAAAATCTATACCATGTATCGCAGGGGTGTTACGAGTTTGGTTAGTGCCTGAGACAGTCTGTTCAGAATATGCCCCATCACTCTCAGACCACGTTACCATCCAAACCCCCCTGGTGCACTATATACACGGATTAGAAAAACAAAAATCAAAGTAGAACATCCGTCTTTTTTTATCCACAATGTGTACCCCACCTCAGTGGAGCCCTAGGCCACCGCCCGGTCTGCCTGCCACTCATCAAGCCCTAACATATATCACACGTATACCTCCCTACGTGATGGTAACCACTGACTGCAAGATAAACAACCAGTCCCGTTACGGCAGAGATTAATTATGGCCGCATTGCAGAATCGGGTCTGGCATCTGGAGTTCCGGCAGTATACGGCCGTTATCTCTGTGAGATATTCCATGACGTCTAGGTGGGAGAAGCAAATTAATGCCACGTACTGAATCACATTTACAAGCTGCAATGAAATGGGTCGCCCAGCTATTCAGGCTAATTTAGACTCTGAAACCTTGGATGTAATCCTGCGGAAAATCATTTCCTGATTAATTATCGGCCCCGCTCTTGGTCTTTTATCCAAAGAATAAATGCACAAATATAAGAGCCCTCTCTATATTTTTTTTTTCTATAATCCTTCCGAATAATGGACGAGGTAGTAAAACATCTTTGTTGCCGTCTCATCTCAGCGTCCCACCTCGAGCCCCGAGGATACGTCTGGAAGTCTCGCAATGTGTAAATCAAGGTTCATTCGCGTGTATTATTCCCATATACTTACCGTAAGTAGATTTTCGGAGCAGACGAGCGCACAGGCGAAAGTGTGTCGCTGCAAGTGACGGCTCCCTCCGAGGAGTAATTATACGCGCTTCGTAATCGCGATGTCTCGTACTTCACACAGAGCGTAAATATTATAAAGCGAGGAGTCCGTCTGATTGAGGGAGATTTAATCAAATCCAAAGCCCTGTGTCATCTTAACCATTTTTTTTTTTTTTTTTATTGCCGACAAGTAAGCAGTAATGACTTTTTTTTGTTGTATTTGAAATATTACAGGCTTTATTTCAACATCATAAACTCGTCCTACCGTGCCGCATTTTGCATTCTTTATCATGACTTTTTAATGGGAAATGGAACATGGTAGAGACGAGTGTACACGCTGCGCTGTGGTGTCTGCCGACTCTGAGGTACGCCAAGGGATGCCCATTCCTGATGGATTGGTTACGGTATATATTTAAAGAGGGCCTGTCACCAAAAATGCAGTGCAATGAGCAGGCAGCATGTTATAGCGCAGCAGGAGCGGAGCAGACTGATCTATAGCATTGTGGAAAAAGATTCATTAAAGGGGTTCTGTAGTTCTTTAAAACTGGATAGATCATCAGCCTCTGATCGGCGGTGGTTCCGACACCCGGGACCCCCGCCGATCAGCTGTTTGAGAAGGCAGCAGCGCTGCAGGAGCGCAGCGGCCTTCTCTGTGTTTACCGCAGGCCAAGTGACGTCATGACTAGTATCACTGGCCTGGGCGGGGCTAAGCTCTGTTCACTTGAATGGAGCTTAGCCCCGCCCAGGCCAGTTATACTAGTCGTGACGTCACTGGCCTGCGGTAAACAGAGAAGGCCGCGCCGCTGCCTTCTCAAACAGCTGATCGGCAGGGGTCCCGGGTGTCAGACCGCCGTCGATCAGAGGCTGATGATCTATCCAGAGGATAGATCATCAGTTTTACAGAACTGCAGAACCCCTTTAAGGGTCCATTCACACGTCTGCATCCGTTCTGCAATTTTGCGGAACGGTTGCGGACCCATTCATTTCAATGGGGCCGCAAAAGATGCGGAAAGCACACGTTCCACGGCCCCACAAAAAAAAAAGAACATGTCCTATTCTTGTCTGCAACCATGGACAAGAAAAGGCATTACTATTAGGCTCCATTCACACGTCCTGTTTTTCTTTCCTGATTCGATCCTGATTTTTTCAGGACCCATTGAAATGAATGGATCCAGATCAGGATCAGGATCGAATCAGGAAAGAAAAACAGGACATGTGAATGAAGCCTTATAGTGCAAAATGCGGAACGCACATGGCCGGTGTCCATGTTTTGCGGACGTGTGATTGGACCCTTTAGACTTAAAAATGTTTCCATTTAGGCCTGGGCTATACTGCAATTTTGGAAAGTGATGTAACGGCGATATCTGTTGGGCGGGACACATTTATATTAGTGACACAACCCCTTTTAAGTATAGAAAGAGCAGAGATCTAAATGTATAAATGACCGTTTTCAATCAATCTGCTCAGCTTCCGTTTTGTCCGTATTCATTGTCAGTGGAGACAAAACTGAACAAACAGGAACAGAGCGCAAAAGAATGCGGTTGTCTTACTTGAGACGGGATGAAGCAGGGAAGTTCCTGCTCCAGCCACTTGCTTTACAGCTTGATACAAGACAGTAAGGAGGAGGAGGGGGACAGGGATGTGCTCATGAGATACACAGATTTTTCTGTTCTATATCTTTCTCAGTTCTTCCTGTATACGACATATCGTAGTTTTATTACGGACGCCTCTCGACATGTTTGCTGTGCTGCTGCTGGACCTCCGCTGTTCACCTGCCAGAGAAGGCTGCAGCCAATGTGAATGTAGGCTTAGCCTATAGAGCTATTTACATGTCCTGCTAGATCGCCCCTAGCACGTCCACAACATATATTTTCCATAGCTATAAATACTTTTATTTAGTCAGAAAAACGATTGTGTGTATATATATATATATATATATATATATATATATATATATATATACACACACACACCATGCTCCAAATTATTGTGTCTCAGGGCTCTTTGGATCACTGAAATCAATCTCAGATACCTGTGATAATTAGTTTGCCAGGTGAGCCCAATTAAAGGAAAACTGGATGTTCCCCAATATTAAGCAGGCCACTGTTTTCAAGTAAAATGGGAAAGAAAAAGGATCTCTGCTGCCGAAAAACATCAAATAGTGCAATGCCTTGGACAAGGGATGAAAACATTATATATTTCACGAAAACTTAAGCGTGATCATCGTACTGTGAAGAGATTTGTGGCTGATTCAGAGCACAGACGTGTTCGTGCTGATAAAGGCAAGTTTCTGCCAGGCAAGTTCATCGGATTAAGAGAGCAGCTGCTAAAAAGCCATTACAAACCAGCAAACAGATATTTTGAAGCTGCTGGTGCCTCTGGAGTCCCTCGAACCTCAAGGTGTAGGATCCTTCAAAGGCTTGCTGTGGTGCATAAACCTACTATTCGGCCACCCCTAACCAGTGCTCACAAGCAGAAACGGTTGCACTGGGCCCAGACATATATGAAGACTCATTTTCAAACAGTCTTGCTGATGAGTGTCGTGCAACCCTGGATGGTCCAGATGGATGGAGTAGTGGATGGTTGGTGGATGGCCACCATGTCCCAACAAAGCTGTGGCATCAGCAAGGAGGTGGAGGAGTCATGTTTTGGGCTGGAATCATGGGGAGAGAGCTGGTAGGCCCCTTTAAGGTTCCTGAAGGTGTGAAAATGACCTCTGCAAAGTATATAGAGTTTCTGACAACTTTCTTCCATAGTACAAAAAGCAGAAACGTGCCTTCAGGAGCAAAATCATCTTCATGCTGACAATGCACCATCTCATGCTGCAAAGAAGACCTCTGTGTCATTGGCTGCTATGGGCATAAAAGGAGATGAAATCATGGTGTGGCCACCATCTTCCCCTGACCTCAACCCTATAGAGAACCTTTGGAGCCTCATCAAGCAAAAGATTTGAGGGTGGGAGGCAGTTCACACTAAAACAGCAGCTCTGGGAGGCTATTCTGACATCATGCAAAGAAATTCAAGCAGAAACTCACAAGTTCAATGGATGCAAGAATTGTGAAGGTGATATCAAAGAAGGGTTCCTACCGTGTTTCCCCGAAAGTAAGACAGTGTCTTACTTTCTTTTTATCCCCAAAAGCCCCACTATGTCTTACTTTCGGGGTATGTCTTATATTGGAAAAAAATTGTCAAACAGCTCATGTGGGCACAGCAAAGTGCAAACCTGTACCTATACCTGTATCTAACCCAGTGTGATACAGTACCACCTGCTGTATTTAATCCAGTGTGACACCTGCTGATACCCACTGGGTTATATACAGCAGATGATACCCCAGTATGCCAGTGTGTATGTTTTACTGATGTATGATTAATATTGTGTGCATTACCGTATTTTAAGCAGGAGGCGGCAGTGACAAGTGCAGGGGACGGCGCGGTGACGTATGGAGAGGGGGACGGCGCGGTGACGTATGGAGAGGGGGGGCGGCGCGGAAGTGGGCAGGAGGCGGCGCTCATTTGGATCAGACGGAGGCGGCAGACGCGGTGACGTATGGAGGGGGGGCGGCGCGGAAGTGGGCAGGAGGCGGCGCTCATTAAGATCAGAGGGAGGTGGCAGACGCGGCGACGTATGGAGAGGGGGACGGTGCGGACGTGGGCAGGAGGCGGCGCGCAGCTAGATGAGAGGGAGGCGGCAATACCCTCGTGTTTCCCCAAAAGTAAGACATATGTCTTACTTTCGGGGTACGGCTTATATTAGCCGACCCCCCTGAAACCCCCGATACGTCTTACAATCGGGGGTGTCTTACTATCGGGGAAACACGGTATGTTAACATGTAACTTGGCCTGTTAGGATGTTTTGGATTTAAATAGCTTTTTATTTCAGTGAATGTGACCTCCTAATGCTGCAAATTCCACAAATGAGCATTTTCAGTTCTTAAAAACATATAAAATGTTTAGAAACTCTACTGTGCATAATAATTTGGAACAGTGCATTTTGAGTTTTTTTTTATTTTTGAAGAATATACTGTTATCATTGGGAGGTTTGTTCCATAAAATTCGATGTATACTCTAATGGGTGATGACTTTTATTATACTGACTGTCATTTGCACTGACCATTTAGGAAAATCAGAGATAAATATCATTTGCATAATAATTTGGAACATGGTGTATATACACATACACAAATGAGGCTAGTAAGGAGCTGTTACCAACTTTTCAGGAGCCCATCCACACCCACTGTGAAGAAGCCCAGAATCGCCCCGCATCCTCCTAATCTCCTCCTTGCTCCCCCAACGTTAGTTGAAACGCATGTCAGCCCTGGCCTCAGCCTCAGGGACAAACTGCGCATGCGCTAGCTGTCATGCACAAGATTACAGCGCTTCAACTGTGTGATGTCAGGGGAGCAAGGAGGGGATTTGGAGGATGTGGGAAGGTTCTGGGCCCCTAATAGAACAGTCCTATCCTTGTCCGTTATGCAGACAATAATAGAACATGTTCTGTTTTTTTTGCGGAACGGAAATACGGAAACGGAATGCACACGGAGTAACTTTTGTTTTTTGCGGACCCATTGAAATGAATGGTTCCACATACAGTCCACAAAATAAAACGGAACAGACACGGAAAGAAAATACGGTGGTGTGAATGAGCCCTTATAGCCCTTATTGTAACTTTGTTCTACGTGCTAAATGCAAAAGTCTAAAAGTCACGTCCGGGGCACTGGAATTCACATTGTAAGGGCTTGTGCAATGCGATCTTATGTATTTTGTGGTCCAGAAAACACGGATCTGTTTTTTTTTTTTTTTTTTGCCAATCCATTGTAACAATACCTGTCCTTGTCCACAAAACTGACAAGAATAAGACATGCGGACCTTTATAATCCCAGCTGTTGCAGCACTACAATTCCCACCATACCCCTAACAGTTTGAGGACCACCATTTTGGTAGAGAACTTTTGGTGAAGGTCTGTTCAGCCTGGACCAAAGTTTTGTTCTATAAACACATCACTTCTCATGTTACCGGCTGTAAGCTGTGCTTCTGTCAAAGGGTCCCCGAGGAAGAGACGCCGCGTTTACAGCAGCAGAATTTTCAGTAATTTTTTTGACACTGTAATTACTGCCCGGCAGCTGGCACCTTCCCCATATCTAACAGCGGACAAAGCAATATGTAAGCTCCTGAACAAACCAGCGGCACGGGTCGCCTCTGAGGAGTTCTCCGCCTCGGCTTCGCGTGCACATCTGAAAGCTTTGCGTGAATTCAGTGCCTTAAACTGCAGATCCCGTCTCTCGATAGGACTATAAATTCCGAATTACTTTTCTTGAATGAAAAGTGAGGCTGTTAAATATGGTCTGGTTAAACCGGTGTGTAGGGAACGTGCAGACCACATCCACTTCCATGGAGCCGCAGTTGTGCTGTTTGACAGTAGTTGTCTAAATCTGCTAAATGTGATTATTACATGGAACGTCCAGGGGAATGTAATTGACTTGAATAGGGCTGAGCTACAATATTGGCTGGAGTCCATGGACAAGGGGGGAGCTGTTTGTGGATCAAAGCAGCCATGTTTTTCTAATTTCTTACAACCTTTTTATTAGCATTTTACTGGTTAAGGCGTAATAGATCAGAATGGTCCTAAGGTTTTTGCGTAGGCATTTTGAAGGTGACCTTTAAAGAGAATATGCATTGATTTATGTGAAAAAAATGAAAGTCAGACATAATATAGTACATGACAATCTCTAACAGAGTTAAAGGGCATCTGTCAGCAGTTTTGTACCTATGAAACTGCTTGACTTGTTCCATGTGCATTTGGCAGCTGAAGACATCTGTGTTGGTCCCATGTTCATATGTGCCCGCATTGCTGAGAAAAATGATGTTTTAATATTTGCAAATGAGCCTCTAGGAGCAATGGGGGCGTTACCATTACACCTAAAGGCTCTGCTCTCTCTGCAACTGCTGCGCCCTTTGCACTTTGATTGACAGGGCCAGGTAGGGTAATGTTTTCACTACTAGTAATAACAACGCCCTCTGCTCCCTGAGGCTCATTCGCAGATATCAACACATCATTTTTCTCAGCAATGCAGGCACATATGAACATGGGACCAACACAGATGTCTACAGCTGCCAAGTGTACATGCAACATGTCAGGTACAAATCTGCTGACAGATGCCCTTTAAAACCAGCCGCCTGTACCTCAAATCGATATAGTGCTCCTTGCATCGGTTGCTGCAATTGTTCTGTTTGATTCTCTTCAGGCTGGCAGCTCAAAGTGCGTGTCCTTTCTGCTGCAGCTCTCTCCCTCTCACAGCTCGGTGATTTGTCTTTTCTGCTACAGCTCTCTCTTTGTAACTGTCACAGCTTCTAACAGCAGATATGGCAGGCTGAAGACTCACTGAGCATGTGCGTCCACCTCAGTAGGTGGATGCACACATTACTATTCAGATAAACACCAGGGGGCGCCGTTATAATGAAGTAAAGAGAATATCTCACAAGTGGATCATCTTTGTTACAGAAAATAAATTACTAAAGTACGTAATTTTTATGTTGAATTTAATATTAAAATAACATTTAATGGTGGCTCAATCCCTTTAAGGGCAGGCACTTTTTAGTGTTGGGACACTCACACATTATGGGATTGAATTTATTTGCCAATATCCTGTCCTGAGTAATATTGTTCTGGATTTGCATTGAGCTTCTAGGCATTTATTTAGCTGCCTTTCTGGGTGTTTTCCAAAGCCAAGAACCCTGCAGCTAGATGTTTGGAATTGGCCAACACTTGGCAACCCGTCGATCGTAGATCGTGGCTGGTATTTGTCATTACTGCAGAGTAAAGTTTATTCTGCGCCTCCTGTTGAATACTCTCCCATGGCCAGAGAACCACGTGCTGCGCATTTATTAGTTGACCCACTGACACTTGTGTGAAGGATTTTTGAAGGGGTCAGGCTTCTCTGCTCTAGTGCTCCGTGGAATCTGTTCAGTCTGTGCAACAAAATTTATGGAGTTCTGTGACGCACACATGGCCACATAATGTGCATCATGTTGGGCGGAAGTGGACACGGGAGATGGGGCGTCCAAAGTTCATTTAACGGGACTGATGCCAAAACGCCATTGCCATGCAGAGCAGTTTCTGTAAAACTGTCATGGAGCGTGGGCGATTTTTATTCAAGAAAAAGTGAAAAGCAGAAATAGCAGTGGTGTGGAACGGTGCTTGTACTCTGTGCTATGGTTTTCTGTGCAGTGATGTTCTTTGTGACAATTTTAGATTTTTTTTTCTTACTTTATATGAAAGTTGTTTATAAAAAAAAGTGGTAAAATTTGTCCCATTATGGAACATATTTCAATGAATCCCTTATCATAAAGGTTTTTCAGCAAGAAAACTGCAACCGCGGACAAGAATAGGCATTCTCTATATAGCACCGGCCATGTGCGGTCCGCAAAATGCTGGTATCCACAATTTACGGGCCGCAAAACACTTACGGTCATGTGAATGTAGCCATAACGCTACACCAGCTCCCTTGCTGGCGTAGATTTTAAGAGTAACTGTCTTGTTTTCATCAAAAAAATCTATTTTAGCATAGGTTATTGCTGCTGCAGCATTATGTATAAAGCAATCTTTAGTTTCTTCACATACCACTGTTTTCCTTGAGTTTTTCCCTTAGTTACAGCTGTTTTAACCTCTACAATATGAGGATCTTCTCAAGATGGCTCCTCTGCCAGTTCTCTTAGGCTGAAACTGCCTTCCCTCACGTCATATACACACTTGCTTTAGCCAGCCAATCAGATTGGATTACTGAGAGACACGCCTCCTCACTCTGAAGCCTGACACCATCTACACATAGGCATGCAGTGTATAGGACCGCCCCTCTGTCTTCTGCTTACACTGAGTTGGAGACAGAAAAGACATAGCAACCGTCTTTTAGGGACCAATGGAAAGGGACAGGGGACATTAATGAAAGCTGTTATTCTCAGATAATCTCAGACTATCTCAGGTATAGGGCACAGGGCACAGCTCCGTACTCTTTAAGGGTGAAATGAGCAGTATGATTCTTAACACTATATGAAATTGTGTCCTCAGTCACAAATTTCTCCCATTGTTTCGTTAAATAAAGTTGCACTGAAGGGAAGTTGCTCTGCGTAGCTCTGCTATTCCCATGCGAGAATCTGCAAGAATCCTCTAATGCTCTGTAATAGAGCTCAGTGCACGGCATCTATTACATCTGAATGGTAAAGGCCCCATGAATGCAGCCTGAATATTAAACACAGTCCTGACATTCAGTACTATTGACTGCCGAGAGTGACCTGACATCTCTGGTTCCTTATAAATATGACTATCATATTGCAGTATGAATGAAATAGTCATTTCCACTGAGTGCATGTTTCTGCATGGCTTCAAATAGGAGGCAGGTGAACAGTTAGCAATAGCTAACCAGCGGTGATGATAAAGCAAATGTGTTGGCAGCCGTGAGGTATAGAGAGAACGTCAATTCTCCTCGGCATTGCAGAAGTAACAGAAATGCTTCGGATTCAGGATATTTCATGAGGTTGTCGAATAAAACACACGGGAGTCAGTAGAGGGGCACGCTCCCAGTCATGAACTATTGAGTTTGGACCGAGCCACTAACTTTCAGAAATCAATACAGTCCGTCCACCCTGAGCTGCAGAAAGCCGTCGATGGCACAAAAGGAGTTTCAGATTATAGTAATGGGGTCATTTTATTTATGCCCAAAACTGTGGTATTCATTTCACTTCCACTCAGGACTGGATCTCTAGTTTTGGGGTTTTCACTACATACAGTGGGGAAAATAAGTATTTGGTACACTGATGATTTTGCAAGTTTTTCCACCTACAAAGAATAGAGAGGACTGTAATTTTTATCGTAGGTACACTTCAACTGTGAGAGACAGAATAAAAAAATATATAAAGAAAATCACATTGTATGATTTTTTTTTTTCTTTTATGAATTTGCATTTTAATGCATGAAATAAGTCTCACCTACTGTACCAATCGGCAAGTATTCTGGCTCTCACAGACCTGTTAGTTTTTCTTTAAGAAGCCTCCTACTCTGCGCTCATTACCTGTATTAATTGCATTTGTTTGAACTCGTTACCTGTATAACAGACACCTGTTCACTCAGTCAGTCACACGCCAACCTCTCCACCATGGCCAAGACAAAAGAGCTGTCTAAGGACACCAGGGACAAAATTGTAGACCTGCACAAGGCTGGGATGGGCTACAGGACAATAGGCAAGAAGCTTAAAAGGATTTTCCGAGATGTTAATACTGATAAGCTAGATCATCAATATCTGATTGGTGGAGGTCCTATACCCAGGTCCCTTGTTGATCAGCTGTTTGAGAAGGCAGCAGTGCTTGCATTAGCGCTGCGGCCTTCTCTCGGCTTTTCCTAGGCCAGTGACCACTTGTTCATCTCTCACGTGGCCTAAGCTCACCCCCATTAAAGTGAATGGGGCTGAGCGAGATAACCAAGCACAGCTGCTACACAATGTACGGAACTGTGTTTGGTGAGCACACAGAAGGCGCTGGCACAGGAGTGCCGTTGCCTTCTCAAGTAGCTGATTGGCAGGGGCCCTGGGTTTCACACCCTCACCGATCAGATACTTGAGAATATGTCATCAGTATAAAAGTCTTGGAAAACCCTTTTTCATTTCTGGACTGCTTTACTTCCTCCCTGCTGATGTCATCTGCAAGAGCAGAATTAAAGGGAATCTCTTACTATCATTCATGACTATTATCTGCAGTAATCCATGGCTGCCTCGGCAGGGAAGATCGAAGCTTGAATCTGTACCAAGGCTGCTGTAATCACAAGCCTGTATTAAAAGGAATCTGTCACCAGGATCATGGATTATCTGCAGTCATACATCAGTAGTACTACAGATAAAGGGTCCAGATTATTATTGTTATTTTATTTTTTTTATTTTCCTCTACTGTCCCATGTTCCCCAGTGTTTAAAGCTGTGCTTTAAAACCATCTGGACTGCTGTGTAGCGTCACCATAGTGAGGAGACCTTTGTCTGCAAGCGCAGCAGTCCGAGCAGTCTACTTCAGCGCAGTACACTGACTCATCAGTGGTACTACTCATTTATTACTGCACAAAGTAATCCAAGATCCTGGTGATTCCGGGTTCCCTTTTATAAAGGCTTGTGATTACAGCAGCCTTGGTACAAGGCATCGATCATCCCCGCCACTGCAGTCATGCCATCATGTTTTTGACTGCAGCTCTGATCTGGCAATATATAACGCTCGTAACCATTGCATCCATGGGTTTCCCATCTTATAACGTAATGGCACATCACTAGGAAGTGCCACCACTTTATAATCAGTGGGGGGTCCTTCTTCTGGAAACCCTTTCAATCCTGAGAATGATGGAGGTACGAAGCTCTGGTATGGATAGATATTGAAAAGATGCTGCTAGTACATCTCATGCCTGTATAGGTAATGGTAATCTTACAACTGTGCTACTAATTACAATAACCTCTATTGTAATTACTTTACCAGAGAGGTTTGTCAATTATATTTCTCTTTCTATCTGGTGTTCACATCACTGTTTTATCTTGTTTTAAGCGTTGTGTCTGCAGATGTAATATTTGGGGTTTTGTTTTATAATTTTTTTCTCTCTCATTTAGTAAAACTATGGTCTACCAACCTGGATAATTCTGTTGCTAGTATTGAAGCCAAAGCCAACGTATGCTGTGTGAAATTTAGTCCCTCTTCCCGTTACCACCTGGCATTCGGCTGTGCAGGTAAGTCTTAATTTTTGATATGATCTCTTAATTTGAATTACAGTAACAAGGCCCTATTAAAGGGGCTATACCATCTCAGACATGGATATGTCCCCAATGTCTGATAGGTGCAGGTCCCACCTCTGGGACCCACAGCTATACTTACAATGGAGCTGGCCGCCCTCCATTCATTCCTAAGGGAGCACCGAAAAGAGCCAAGCACTTGGCTGATTCCTTCAGCTCCCTAGAAGTGAACGGAGCGTCGGCCGTACTTGCGCGTTGCGCTTCCCATTCATTTCATTGGGACGTCAGAATGTAGCCGTGCATGCCGCTCGACTATTTTCGGCGCTCCCTTAGAAAGGAATGGAGGGCGGCTGCGCATGCACAGTGCGCGCTCCAGACCTTTACCGTCTCCGTTCTAGGTATAGGTGGGGGACCCAGAGGTGGGACCCGCACCTATCCAGCATATATCAGACCCCCAATGTCTGCAATTGTCAGCTACCACACCGCCGCCCTCAAACCCCACGGTCGTACGAATTATAATCAGTTGCTTTGTGACTTACCCTTCCCGCAATGAGGCAGCCCAAACGCCATCATTTTACACTCCTACTAATGATTTCTGAACATATTGGGCATGCACTGTGTACATTGCTGTAATATGTAGGGGGCGCTTTACAGCAAGTCAGCTAAAGCAGTAAAAATAACATCTGCTGCGGAAGCATATCCGTTCATAATTGAGAACCTGAAAGGAACTGAAGACTCCCTACGGACAATGCAAAGCTGACATAAGAGCCTTCACCTCTGGCCCCCACCTGCCAGCTGCTGAAACCTCTGGGCCAGTCTCCGGGTGTGAGGTTGATATTCTTTCTGCACTTTTTTGTGCAGAGGTCTGTACAGTTCATCCGCTCATCCTCTATCTACAGAGCTTGGAGAGAGATACAAGACATACAGTCAGTGAAGAGGAGCATTTTACTGTAACTGCTTCTTCCATGTTCTGCACATCATGGTGCACCGAGAAAGTTGTGCCCAAGGTCTTCTACATTTATTATTACTAGGTACATTAAAGGGGTTGTACCACGAAAAGTATTTATTACCTTATCCACAGGAGAGGTGGTAAGTGTCTGATCACGTGGAGCTCTACTGCTGGTACCCTTAGCTGTGCCCATAACGGTTCCGTGAGCCTCCTCTCTTGAGTTTGCATGTCGGTCCACCACTCCATTTCCTTTTTGTTGCCCAGTGATCCAGCATTTATCACCTATCTGTTGGATAGATAATCCCTTTAAGAGGAGCCATGTGGGGGTCCTTTCTGCTGCAGCTCTCTCCCCGTAACTGCCACAACATCTTTCAGAATATAACTGGTGGCAGTTGAAGATTTAAACTGAGCATTTCACGACGACACAAAACTATAAGCAAAATAAGAATCAGCAGGTGGCGCTATACAGAGATATATTTTATGGAATAACTCAGTGGCTATGCAAAATTTTTAATTACATGTAGTTACAAAAGTATTCAGATCCAGGTGCTGATTTGAAAATTGTAGAATATGTTTTGTGACACAACACCCTTTAAGGACAGAATTATCTCAAGAAACTTTTCAAAAAGCCGCAAAAATTGATGCCATCGTACTCCAGTAAAGAGGTGCAGCAGATGGTGGAGTAACATCTCAAGATGTAACCTTCGAAGGCAATTTTTTTACAATTGCATTTTACTCATTATGAAGTAAAAATCATTTTTTTCAACTTGTCTTTATTAAAAATATTCAGCCGTTCTCTCACAAAGGGTTAGGCCTCTTTCACACTAGCGTTAGCACGGATCCGGCACCTAAAGGGTGCCAACGGATCCGTGCTAACGCTGATACATGTGTGGAGCCGGAGCAGCGCTCCGGCCCCACACATGTTAACATGGAACAAGACACAGACATACATACATACACATACACACATACATACTCACATACTCCAGGGACGCCGGCAGAACGTCTTCACGCGCCTCCTGCGCGCAGTGATGACGATTCCCCACAGCGCCCTCTGCTGGGCGCAGTGGGGAAACGTCATAGCTGCGCGCAGGAGGCGCGTGAAGACATGCTGCCGGCGTCCCTGGCTGGAGTATGTGAGTATGTATGTATGTATGTATGTCTGTGTGTATGTATGTATCTATGTATGTAGCCGGATCCGGAATGACCCCCCCATTGCAAATCAATGGAGGACAGATCCGGATTACTGGTGTGTCCACACCAAACGGATCTGTCCCCATTGACTTGCATTGGGGGTCATTCCGGATCCGTCTTGGTGCGGATGCCTGGACCGGAGAGCAAACCGCAGCATGCTGCGGTTTGTTCTCCGGTCTGAAGACGGAACGGAATGCTTTCAGGAGCATTCCGTTGTCTTCAGTTCAGTTTTGTCCCCATTGACAATGAATGGGGACAAAACTGAAGCGTTTTTTTCCGGTATTGAGCCCCTATAACGGAACTGAATACGGGAATTTAAAAACGCTAGTGTGAAAGTAGCCTTAACCGTGTAGCTGTTTGAATTGTACTTTCTCTTTGTGTGGTCATCTAATAACTTTTATCTATAAATTGCTAAAGGGTAGTAAACAAGTAGCCACATTCTTATCAGTAGGATAAGAATTGAGTTATAATGAGTGTTTAAGATAAGGAGCCATCAGCCGCACTGCCTAAAAATACAGAGCCTGCTACTAGAGAATCTCAAGGCTGCACAGAGAAAGGGGCTCAAAAGTTTTAATTAAGGGCAATGCAATAATCAAAAGATGCACAAAATGTATCAAACCATGTGCAGTTTTAGATAAATTTGGTGTAAATTTTGATGATGCAGACTCCTGCAAGCTGACTTTGAAACCTCTCTTCATGATAAATCCAATATTTCTATAGTGTCTGCTGTAAAACAAAGAGATCCAAAAGTGGATTTACTGTATAGGCCTGGTGCTGCCCTGAAACTACTGTATGCAGCTTCATCACATACGCTCTGGGAGACTGTAGTGCTCACAACTGGTGTAATTGCACTGATAAATCCCTTCCAAACATAGAAGCTTTAGTTGCTTATGCCACTTTATATATCCAGCAAATCTCTGCTCCCAGAAGCCTTGCCTTTCTAGCCGTTCACATCGATCATTGCTTCCTGATGCAGCAATCACTAATAGAATACGTTAAGCCTTTTGCTGTGTGACTAGAAGCTGACTAAATCCATCTCTGGTCCAGCATGCTGTAATCCCTGTAAAGAGATCCAGGGGCTTACTGTGTAAATCCCCCCTCCTTCCCCAAAAGTGACTGTAACATGGTCTTTGTAAATTAGATGAAGGTAAATGGCCATTGAGATGATTTATTTGTACAAGAGAAGGCTTTTTAGTAATTAATCTAGTAACATTTACTAAGATCTGCTTCTTGACCCTTCCCAGATCCCAGAGGCACTTCTTCAGTCCTGCCCTCCACGCTTATCGCAATCCTGCTGTTATGGCGCCACCTGTTGTTCTTTTGTTTCCCTTCCAGAACCTCCACCTAATGTGTTCACTGCTGGTGAGAAGAAGTTGCTTCTAGTGCACTTAAAGCCGGTCTTGAACAATAGTGGAAATCACTCTTTGGCCATGTACAAGAAGATACGGGTGGTAGGGCTGAGCTACTGGGCACGTGCGACCACCTGCACTGGACACATTGGATGGACGTTCTGACTGGGAATCAAAAGAATAGCAGGGGGTACCATAGGGAGTGTGTAACAGTAGTTTTACACACAGGAACAATTTTTTAATACTTCCAATTGAAGAATCTTTGTCTTCTCTGATCTAACTGAGAAACTGTGAACAGCTCATTTAAAGGGGCTTTCACATTGACAAGTTTTATCACAATCCCCAGGAGTTAGCACTATTAGTATGATCTTTGGGGTCCACTGTGTGAATGGAAGCTCTTATTTGTGTGCTTGATCGTTGCTCCATTTACATTTATGAGACACAGAGTACAGTATCTCTGGCAGGTGTGAATGGAGCAGAGGTCATGGCTGAGCAGCACTGCTCCACTCCGACGAGGGACTTTGGTACGCCCTTCACATGGTTGGCAGGGTCCCCAGTGGTCAAACCTCCAGCGACCATACACTTATCACCTATACTGTGGAAAGTCCATTTAACGTGAACCTGTCGGGATTTCTGCTGCCGTATCAGAGTGCACTATATGATGACCGATACGGTCATGAGGCTTCACTCAGAAATCCTAATTTCAGTCTAATAAACCTAAATATCACAGATCTCAGCTTCTCTCCCGTATATATCCGTATTTCTGTTTTGCAAATTATAGCACATGTCCTATTCTGGTCCACAAACCCATTGAAGTCAAGGGGTCCTCAAAAAGGTTGATGGCACGCAGACAATATCCGTATCATGCGGACTGAAAACATATACAACTGTGTGCATGAGGCCTAAAAAGTGAGAGTCCTGATTACCCCACCTACACAGAATTATTGACCGCTCTCCTTCCATCTTTGTGTGTGCGTGCACAGAAGGGGCTGTCAATCATCCTGTGTGGGAGGAGTAATCAGGACTCTTGCCGTCTGTCCTAGGAGTCCTGACTGCATTTTTTTCTCTGAATTTCTAATCCAAACCATATAAACCTATATATCACAGAGCTCAGGTTCTCACCCTCTATCCTGTCCTGCTCTCAGATGGGGCAAGAGAAACCCCCTGACAGGTTTACTTTATGCCTAGTCCCGTCAGTTAATCTTCAGCTAGAAATGGCAAAAAACAGGATCTGGGCCCCTGCTTTCTGTGAAGACAAAAACATAGGCATTTCTTAAAGAAGAACTCCCGCAAAATTTTTTATTCTCGGACCTGTTAGAAAGGTGCATGATATAATCTGTAGTGATTGTCATTTTCTTATCAGTGACTGTTTCTGTGAGTAAAAACCTCTCTTCTTATTGTAGCTGGGTCATGTGACCAACTCCCTGACCTCCAACTGACCCAGGACAGAAAGCCAGTAACTGCTCTATTCATTCCTATGGGAGCCTCACTTTCAGTCTCATAGGAATACATAGAGAATTAGACTTCCTGTCCACACATAAGTCTATGTGTGAGTTGGTGGGTCTAATTGCTGGTCACATGACACAGATAAGAAACTTCAGGAAGATATAAGTCAGAAATTCAGACACTGGTAAGAAAATGACATTCACTACAGATTACATCATGTACATTTCTAGCAGGACATGGAATAAAATTTTTGTTGGGAGTTCTTTTTTAAGGCTGTATTATACTGGCCGATAGTCGGCCAAATCATCTCTAATAAGCTTTTGTAGGAACACTCGTTAGCGATCATCTGGCTGTGTAATACTGCCGACAGTTACCTGAAAAATCAGCAAACATTGGGCAATCAAGATTTTTAAGCATGCTTAGAAGCCATTATTTGCCGGCAGCAGATCGTGCTGTCTAATGATGCTCTGCTGCCGGCAACCAATGATTCAGTATGGGGGCAAGCGATGACATTAGCGATAACTGCTCCCCATAGTGTGGAGGAGATGGCTTCCCTCTCGCCAACCGTAATGTAATACATCCCTTACTCATTCATTTGTAGATGTGTCCCTTTAAACCCTGCTGGAGCATTTCATCACTTTTTTAATTTGGGATCTCGAAGCAACCTAACAAGGGTGACAGCAGTGACAAAGGAGTGAAAAAAAGTGCCTTGGTGAAGTAGATTGAGCCGGCAGCAATCAGAAAGGAGGGAATGTGCCGGACACAAAAAGACTGAAGAATATGACTAGCAGCATCTTGACAGTCATGAATGTATCTGCCTTCCTTACGATCCATATCTAGTCAGCCCTCTATTATTCCCCCCTCTCCTCACCCCCGCTGTGCACGTTTTACTCTCCTCCATTGACATTTTTATCGCCTGATGTGGCGAAAGCTTTTGACTATACAATTAAAAGGGAAAGGGCGCCTGTATCCCCCCCTCCCCCAGCGCTCGGTGTCAAGCCCATTATCCGGAGCTGTCTGAATGTCATCTCTAACCTCAAGCCATTGCTAGGCCTTGTCAGAACAGAAGGTTGTAAAGACCAGAGCAGGACACTGCAGCCTGTCCATGTGATCACCACTGGTAGGGTAGTTCACATCAGTGCCCTTACACGCATCGCTGTGTGCACGCTGGCCCCTTAAAGACTCTGAAGGGATGCCTTTTATCTGAAACTCTATGACGGTGAACTTAGGCCTGTAAATGACTGCCCTGGTACTGCCATATTGTAATTACTTGTCCTGCTTTTTAGGCTTATCCATTGTAACATCAGTGTCTTCTAAATACCCTTACACCAAATTACTACTTTAGGCTAGCATTAGTTCCCATTGCTGAGTGCACACAGCCATGTAATATCACATTGTTCAACCACAAAATAAGATACCTTTTCTTTTCCCCTCCGGATGGAATATCTCTTAAAGCTTCCGAAGCACTCAAAAGGCAGGCTTTGTATGAAGGCACTTAGCGCTTCCTTAATGCGCGGTATGATTAGGGAGACTAAAGTGTTGAATTATACAGAAGCATCCCATATCTATTTAAGCTGATGGTCCATTTCTCTAATGTCCATAGTTATGATTTTCGCAGTGTTTTACCACTGTAACGTGACTGGGAAACAAGGCTTTTGGTTTTAGGAACATAGAATATTGATGATTCTGCTAATCTGACCTTTTATGTAAAGAGCTTTTTTCTTCGCTTAAAAAAATCCCTTCAGTCCTCCTTTTCTAAGATATTCCTTAAAGAGGTTTTCTGGGATTTTACTACTGTCATCAGTATCTAATTAGTGGGGGCCTGACACCCGGGACCCCCGCCGATCTGCTGTTTGAGAAGGCACCGGCACTCCCATTAGCGCCACGGCCTTCTCTCAGCTTTTCCTAGGCCAGTAACGACACATTCATCAGTCACATGACCTAGGAGCAGCTCAGCCCCATTCAAGTGAATGGTACCAAGCACAGCCGCTATACACGTTGTACACAGGAGCGCTGGTACCTTCTCAAACAGCTGATTGTCGGGGGTCCGGATGTCAGACCCCCACAGATCAGATACTGATGAACTATCCTGAGGATTGGTCATCAGTAGTAAAATCCTGGAAAACCCCTCTAAAGGGGTTGTCCACCTTTGCTGTGCTTTTTTTTTTTTTTTTTCAGACCCCCCCCCTTCCCCTCCCCCCGACTGGGCTGGACCAGAGGTGATAAGCATACTTACCTGATCCCTCCCTCTGGGTTTCTGCGCCACTGGTCTCGGGTGTACCCATTTCAACATCCTTTTTGATGTGGTTCACATGACCACTGCAGCCAGTGGCTGACCACAGTGGTGATCTGTTGCCCATGAGTCACGTGACTGCCACAGCGTCCTGCTTGACGTGGGTACACCACGGACCAGCAGCACTCGGGAGCAAATGATAGTGCCGGAAACCCATCAGGCAAGTATGCTCACCACTACGGGTCTGCCAATGCTGGGGTGGGGGTTTCGGAAAAATAAAGCACAGCAAAGGTGGAGAACCCAGTTAAAGCTAGCCTGTGAGCAGTGTTGACGATACTGCAGCTGACAGCACTAGGTAGGGGCTGGGGAGAGCAGGATAAACATACCTTTTGCAGAGTTTTTATCATCAGGAGTTGCGTGCATATGAAGTTTTATTCTGCCAGCTTCTGCTCCTTCAAGTGCCCAGGAAGCAGCTTCATTGTTAAGTGCTCTCTGCATTGATCTGCTTCAAAGCTGCTCTCCTCTGCTCTGTGAGTGACAGCTGCAGCATCCATCCTGGAGACCACTGTCACTCATGGAGCAGAGGGGATGGAGCATTTGTCAACAGGATGACTCTATTAAAGAGGACCTTTCACCGTTCCTGACATGCCTGTTTTAATAGCTTCATGCATTCCCCATGTAATAACAATTCTGGAACATCTATTCTTATGTCTCTGTGTTGTACCATTCCTTTATTATTTGCACTAGAAGTTATGAATGAATTGCTATTAGCCTTCAGTAAGGGAACAGAGGGGAGGTGACCAGTTGGGGGTGTGTACCTGCACAGACTGACTCTATCCAATCAGTGCTGCCATGTTAAGACTGTGCAGGTACACACCCCCAACTTATTACCTCCCCTCTGTACCCTTACTGCAGACAAATAGCAATTCATTCACAACTTCTAGTGCAAATAATAAAGGAATGGCACAACATACAGACATAAGAATATACTGTATGTTCCAGACTTGTTATTACATGGGGAATGCATGAAGCTATTAAAACAGGCATGTCAGGAGGGGTGACAGGTCCTATATACTAGGCATAACTAGGCTTGATAGGGTTGACCCTACTTAGTGAAAGGATACTTCATCTACGTTCCTCCGTTTCTGAGAAAACTTTTATTATTATGTAAATTAGGTGGCACCTTTTCCTTAGAGTTAAAGGGGCACATTTATTAAGACCGGCAATTTAAACACCTGTCTTAATAAAGGCCCATAGCTGGGCCGGCCTCTACATAACTTTGGCGCATCCAGAGCCAATTATAAATGTAAGATATCTTCCGAGCTGTCTTACATTTAGATCATTTTCTGTGCCTAAAACAGGCTTAGAAAATGGTGAATTAGATGGGCCTGGTGGCCTGCCCCCTTCCCTGCCCACAATTTTAAACCTGGCGTGAGTTTGGAGAAGCCTAATTTAGGCGTATTTCAGCATAGTAAATGACCCCTGAAGTTCCCAGAGTACCCCCTTTTATTTCTTAGCGTTATGTCCTCCACTACTTTTTAGTTGAACAGACCTTTTTAACCATGCCCCTTCCCTCAGTCACCACTTTTTTTCCATGCAACAGTGTAATTTTGGTCATACACGCTGTGTTAAAGGGATTTTCCAAGATTTTTTTCACTGATGACCTATGCACTGGATAGGTAATCGGTGTCTGATCCCTGGGTTCCCCGCCGATCAGCTGTTTGAGAAGGCAGAGCCTTGGCCATGTGCCGTTTCGGTCATCGGTCACATGGCCTAGAGGCAGCTCAACCTCATTGAAGCGAGTGGGACTGAGCTGCAATACCAAGCACAGCCACTATACAATGTACGGCGCTGTAAGCTGAAAGTGGCCACAGCGCTACTTCAAGCTTCTCAAACAGCTGATCAGAGTGCGTCCTGGGTGTTGGACCCCCACCGATCAGATACTGATGGCCTATCCAGAGTATACGTCATTAGTTTAAAAAAATCTCTGAAAATTCCTTTAATATCTTTTGTCCATTATGACAGCAGCAAGCTTCAGGCCTGAACATAAGGTTATGTTGAAGGGCTTTGTTATCAGAACACATTGCACAAAGAGGAGAGCTTTGTTCCCTGTCACATCTGTCAATGATGACTGTAGATGACTACCTTGTCTTGTGTGTACACCGATGCTGGGAATGACTGCTGACAGTCTAGCCAGCTTTGGGTTGTACCAGCTGGGCATGGGGGCTAAAATACAGACACAGGCCTTATAGTACAGTCATGGCCAAAAGTTTTGAGAATGACACAAATATTATATTTTCACATGATCTGCTGCCCTCTGGTTTTTATGTGTGTTTGTCAGATGTTTTTATCACATACAGAAATATAATTGCAATCATATTATGAGTAACAAAAGCTTATATTGACAGTTAGAATGAGTTAATGCAGCAAGTCAATATTTGCAGTGTTGACCCTTCTTCTTCAGGACCTCTGCAATTCTCCCTGGCATGCTCTCAATCAACTTCTGGACCAAATCCTGACTGATAGCAGTCCATTCTTGCACAATCAGTGCTTGCATTTTGTCAGAATTTGTAGGTTTTTGTTTGTCCACCCGTCTCTTGATGATTGACCACAAGTTCTCAATGGGATTAAGATCTGGGGAGTTTCCAGGCCATGGACCCAAAATCTCTGTTTTGTTCCCTGAGCCATTTAGTTATCACCTTTGCTTTATGGCAAGGTGCTCCATCATGCTGAAAAGGCATTGTTGATCGCCAAACTGCTCTTGGATGGTTGGGAGAAGTTGCTCTCGGAGGACATTCTGGTACCATTCTTTATTCATGGCTGTGTTTTTAGGCAACACTGTGAGAGAGCCGATTCCCTTGGCTGAGAAGCACCCCACACATGAATGGTTTCAGGATGCTTTACAGTTGGCATGAGACAAGACTGGTGGTAGCGCTCACCTCGTCTTCTCCGAATAAGCTGTTTTCCAGATGTCCCAAACAATCGAAAAGGGGATTCATCAGAGAAAATGACTTTACCCCAGTCCTCAGCAGTCCACTCCCTGTACCTTTTGCAGAATATCAGTCTGTCCTGATGTTTTTTCTGGAGAGAAGTGGCTTCTTTGCTGCCCTCCTTGAGACTAGGCCTTGCTCCAAGAGTCTCCGCCTCACAGTGCGTGCAGATGCACTCACACCTGCCTGCTGCCATTCCTGAGCAAGCTCTGCACTGCTGGTAGCCCGATCCCGCAGCTGAAACACTTTTAAGAGACGGTCCTGGCGCTTGCTGGTCTTTCTTGGGCGCCCTGGAGCCTTTTTGGCAACAATGGAACCTCTCTCCTTGAAGTTTTGATGATGCGATAGATTGTTGACTGAGGTGCAATCTTTTTAGCTGGGATACTCTTTCCTGTTAGGCCATTTTTGTGCAGTGCAATGATGACTGCACGTGTTTCTTTAGAGATAACCATGGTTAACAGAAGAGAAACAATGAGGCCAAGCACCAGCCTCCTTTTAAAGTGTCCAGTGGTGTCATTCTTACTTAATCATGACAGATTGATCTCCAGCCCTGTCCTCATCAACACTCACACCTGTGTTAATGGAGCAATCACTGAAACGATGTTAGCTGGTCCTTTTAAGGCAGGGCTGCAATGATGTTGAAATGTGTTTTGGGGGATAAAGTTCATTTTCTAGGCAAATATTCACTTTGCAAGTAATTGCTGTTAAGCTGATCACTCTTTATAACATTCTGGAGTATATGCAAATTGCCATTATAAAAACTGAAGCAGTAGACTTTGTAAAAATTAATATTTGTATCATTCTCAAAACTTTTGGCCATGACTGTAGATGAGCTCTGGAAGCATATCCAGTACACTAGTTGTTCTCCACATATACATCCTAGTATACTCTTCCAGCCATTGGACATCTTACTGATCTTGGATTCCAGCACGTTTTTGATGGTAACAAAACGTCCGTAGTCCATAATTTTCATTTAGACTGGTGCGCTGGGTTGTACGGCTTTTTCAGTAGAGGTGTGAAGAACGGACAGCTGATGTTCTGTTGGCAAGATCCACTTAGAATAATGTTTTTGAGTTCTGTAAGGCCCTCGTCCAACCTTTTGGAGGAAATATGGATTTGCCCATCCCAGTAATTCCCCTGGAGATAGAGATATCTGGGAACCGGAATGAGTATCGTGGCCCAATGCATTTGGTTTCTGAAACAGACGTGATAAGTGAGGTGACAGGCCCTATTTAGAGGAACTAAACCTGGATATGAAGAGGAGATAAGGTTGACCCCATTGCCCTGCAGAGAGCAGGGGCCGATCTCCCGCTGGTCTATTCAATTTTCATCTGGCGAAAATGGGAAGTTTTTTGCACGGGCGCAATGCTTGAAATGAACACCTAGCACCTGCACTGAATCCTGACCCATTCATTTCAATGGGTCTGTGCACATGAGCGTTGTTTTTCTCATATAATTTCTGCGATGCGTAAGAATTGCCACATGTTCTATATTCTGCTTTTTTCACGCAGCCCTTGCCCCATAGAAGTGAATGGGGCTTGAGTGAGAGAGATTTTCACTGATGGTTGCTAGGAGATGTTTGTACATCTTGCGTTTTTTCACGTGCATGAAAAAAAACTGATCAAAACTGATTGTACCCGTCTGGGCTGTGGAGTCGGAGTCGGTGTCCATTTTGGTGGAGTTGGATTCGGTAGAAAATGGACCGACTCCAGAAATATATAATAAATTGGTACAGTTAGTTCAATGTAGTATTTGCTGAATATATTTTCATAAGAATTTATGTGCTGAATATATTTTCATAAGGATTTCGGAAAATGATGAAATGTCCTATAAATGTCTGTTCTATTCCTGAACTAAGGATCTAGGCTTTTAGTTGAGATGCATGTGTGCTGCCCTTTAGGTAGATGCTCAGTAGTGAAGCTCTTCCGCTACAGATCAGAGGAAAAACGCACTGGGAATTAATGGCTGCACTCATCTCAGATCTACTAGAGAAAACAGGATTAAAGAGGTTTTCTCACTAGTTACAAAGATTAACTTTCAACATAAAGGGACAGTTAAAAGAAGAGATTTTCTACATACATTGGTCAGTCATGAACTATAGACAGTTCAGCAGGTCTCTCACTGTACACAGGTTTCTATGGTAACCTGCATACCAGAAAAACTGTTATCTGAGAGCAGTGAAGAATGATGGGGACTGAGCTCTGAGTGATTACCTGCAGTAAGCAAAAGGTCCAAGTGTTGTGAGGACTGAGAAGCATGGCTTTACCTGTAATTGTGTTACAGATCACAATCTCCTGCTCTGTCAGAGTAAGGTAAGGCTACTTTCACACTAGCGTTTTTAAATTCCGGTATTGAGTTCCGTTATAGGGGCTCAATACCGGAATAAAACGCTTCAGTTTTGTCCCCATTCATTGTCAATGGGGACAAAACTGAACTGAAGACAACGGAATGCTCCTGAAAGCATTCCGTTCCGTCTTCAGACTGGAGAGCAAACCGCAGCATGCTGTGGTTTGCTCTCCGGTCCAGGCATCCGCACCAGGACGGATCCAGAATGACCCCCAATGCAAGTCAATGGGGGCGGATCCGTTTGGTGTGGACACACCAGTAATCCGGATCTGTCCTCCATTGATTTGCAATGGGGGGGTCATTCCGGATCCGGCTACAGAGATACATACAAACAGACATACATACATACACACAAACACATACCGTATTTTTCGCCCTATAAGACGCACCGGCCCATAAGACGCACCTAGGTTTTAGTGTAGGAAAATAAGAAAAAAATATTTTTCATCAGATCCTCTTATCAGACCCCCATATCAGCCCCCTGTGCCCCCATACCATCTCACTGTGCTCCCACCAGACCTCAGATCAGCAGAATGTGCCCCCATCAGACCTCAGATCAGCAGAATGTGCCCCCATCAGACCTCAGATCAGCAGAATGTGCCCCCATCAGACCTCAGATCAGTGTATTGTGCCCCCATCAGACCTCAGAGCAACAGTATGTGCCCCCATCAGACCTCACATCAGCAGAATGTGCCCCCATCAGACCTCAGATCAGCAGAATGTGTCCCCAACAGACCTCAGATCAGCATATTGTGCCCCCATCAGACCTCAGATTAGCGTTTTGTGCCCCCATCAGACCTCAGATTAGCGTTTTGTGCCCCCATCAGACCTCAGATTAGCGTTTTGTGCCCCCATCAGACCTCAGATTAGCGTCTTGTGCCCCTATCAGACCTGCAGCGTCAGGTCATAGTGCGTGCCGGCAGGGAAGAGAGAGGAGCGTGGGACCGGACGGCAGCGGCAGCGCAGAACAGGTAAGTATGGTCTTTAAGTGGCTGGGTGGGCTGATTTGAGGTCTGATGGGGGTCCCTACGTACAAGTGAGCGCTTCCTTATGGAAGCACTCACTTGTATTCACCCTATAAGACGCACCGCATTTTCCCCCTACTTTTGGGGGGAAAAAAGTGCGTCTTATAGGGCGAAAAATACGGTACATACTCACATACTCCAGCCAGGGACGCCGGCAGCATGTCTTCATGCGCCTCCTGCGCGCAGCTATGACGTTTCCCCACTGCGCCCAGCAGAGGGCCCTGTGGGGAATCGTCATCACTGCACGCAGGAGGCGCGTGAGGACGTGCTGCCGGCGTCCCTGGCTGGAGTATGTAAGTATGTATGTGTTTGTGTGTATGTATGTATGTTTGTCTGTGTCTTGTCCCAATGTGTGTGTCAACATGTGTGGGGCCGGACCGCTGCTCCGGCTCCACACATGTATCAGCGGCCGTACGGATCCGTCGGCACCCTTTAGGTGCCGGATCCGTGCTGCCGCTAGTGTGAAAGTAGCCTAATATATACTAATAACTGCTGGAGACCCCCCACAGACTCAGGAGACAGAGTGAGTGCACACTGCCTGTCAGCCAGTGAATCAATGTGCTGAGAAAACCCCTTTAAGGCAAGTACTTCTTAGTATATTGAAACTTTCAAAAAACTGTGCATTAATCAATTGTCCAGCATGTTCTCTCTGTATGCTTTGTTTTAGTTTGCTTTTCCTCTGATGTAAAACACCTAGGGCCTTATGTATGAAAACTGTCTAGGTTTAGAAGTTTTTATTGCCCATATAAACCAATCAGAGCTCCCCTTTCATTTCATATAATGCTCTGGAGAAATCAAAGGGGAGCTCTAATTGGTTGCTATGGGCAACAAAGAAAGCCTTAGACCTAGACAGTGTTCATACATCAGGCCCTTAGTGAGCTGTACCCAGAGAAGCCTGATACTGAAAGTTCAGAGTAAAGATATCTAGTAAAACATATATTACAGACATATCTGTACTATTGATTTATGCAAAGTTTGTTTAAAGTTATCACTTAAACATGTGCGATGTATGAGGGAGTCGGAGTCAGGGGAAATTGAGGAGTTGGAGTTTGAGTGGGTGCTTTGGCTTACTGACTCAACAGCTCTGTTAGCAAGATAGTGTCATATAAACGAAGACCCCAGATAAATCAGACTGCAAGTTTATCCAGCGTTATTAAAGTCAAATAATCGAACAAGTGACCTATCTGTATGGCTACAAGTCTATATGAATTCAAATGTCTATAAATATATGGGATATAGAGTACATCTAAATAAGGGGGTACCAGCATTAAAAAATATTTGAAGAGATATAGAGGAGAACTAAAAAGAGAAAAGACATAAGACTGAAGGCCATCCAGACAGTTTTAATTATATGACTTAAATGAAAATGGTGAATGAGGCCAGAGCGCTACACGTGGTGGTAAACTAAACATCCTAACAAACAAAACCAACAAAAAGAAAAAAAATTAAATAATATAACTAACAATTAGAGACTATTAGAATTCAATAGCCCCTGGTACCACATACACAGACGCCACTACAGGCATTGCTGCGGCCCCTACTGCAAAAATAGCTGAAAATTCAACATATAGGCTCCATGCAAACAAGCTTTTCTTTTGGGCACTTTAGTCAGTGATAATTAAAGGGGTTCTCCGAGTAATATACCGTATTTTTCGCTTTCTAAGACGCACTTCCGCCCCCCCCCCCAAAAAAAAAGTAGGGGGAAAATTGCGGTGCGTCTTATAAAGCGAATACAAGTGAGAGATTCCATTATGGAAGCGCTCACATGTATGTTTTAGCTGCGGCACCCCCATCAAACCTCAGATCAGCCCACCCAGCCCCATAACAATAAAATAAAAACCTCTCTTACCTGTCCTGCTCCGCTCCGAGTCCGGCACTCCTCTGGCTTCCCGGGCCGGTGCTGCACTGTCCTGACTGCGTACTGGGCTGTTCTGAGGTCTCATGGGGGCACACTGGGCTGATCTGAGGTCTGATGGGGGCACACTGGGCTGATCTGAGGTCTGATGGGGGCACACTGGGCTGATCTGAGGTCTGATGGGGCACACTGGGCTGATCTGAGGTCTGATGGGGCACACTGGCTGATCTGAGGTCTGATGGGGGCACACTGGGCTGATCTGAGGTCTGATGGGGCACACTGGGCTGTCTGAGATCTGATGGGGGCACACTGGCTGATCTGAGGTCTGATGGGGGCACACTGGGCTGATCTGAGGTCTGATGGGGGCACACTGGGCTGATCTGAGGTCTGATGGGGGCACACTGGGCTGATCTGAGGTCTGATGGGGGCACACTGGGCTGATCTGAGGTCTGATGGGGGCACACTGGGCTGATCTGAGGTCTGATGGGGGCACACTGGGCTGATCTGAGGTCTGATGGGGCACACTGGGCTGATCTGAGGTCTGATGGGGGCACACTGGGCTGATCTGAGGTCTGATGGGGGCACACTGGGCTGATCTGAGGTCTGATGGGGGCACACTGGGCTGTTCTGAGGTCTGATGGGGGCACACTGGGCTGATCTGAGGTCTGATGGGGGTCTGATGTGATGTCTTGAAATTTATGGGGGGGTCTGATATGAGGTCTGATGAAAAATATTTTTTTCTCATTTTCCTACTCTGAAATCTGGGGTGCGTCTTATCTTCGGGTGCATCTTATAAAGCGAAAAATACGATATATTGATGACCTATCATCAGGATAGGTCATCAATATCAGAACGGCGGGGGCCCGACACCCGGCACCCCCGCTGATCAGCTGTTTGAAGAGGAGTCTATGAAAGCGATTCTTCCCATAGAAATGAATGGGGCGGTGACGTGTAATTACATCTACTCACCACTACCCCCGTGTCGGCCAGCATGTAAACAGTGAAGAGGAGGCAGCGCTGATACGGCGCGCGCCTCCTCTTCAAACAGCTGATCAGCGGGGGTGCCAGGTGTCAGACCCCCACCGATCTATTGATGACCTATACTGAGGATAGATCACAATATATATATATAACTCGGAGAACCCCTTTAATAAAAGTTAAGTTTTAAGATTTATATGCAGAGTTGGTCCCTAATGGGATAAAGCTGGTCACGTGACCACCGTGTTGGGTGCTCATCTAAGAATTCCGTTATGGATTCCGTGGTAGCGGAATCCATAACGGAATTCTAAGAGAACCCGAACCTTAAAACACAAGTTTGCGCATCCCCACTCCGGACACACAGAAAGGATTTCTTTATATATTTCTCAGTTTTATTAGTAATATGAGGTATAAAATATAATCAAAGGAACGGAAGAAATGAGGATTTTCGTGCGTTCTCTGTCTATGTTTAGTGGTCCTTTGGACAATTTCCTATAATGTTTAATGTCCACTATTCAGAAGTTGATGGCCTCTTCTACCTACACGAGACGACAACTTCTTACATGTTGCAGACTCATTAACATGCTCCGGATCAGACTGCAGCCCCATGTTTAGAGGACTCGGTTGTAACGTCTGCTTCACCTCTCCCTGTGTACTTGACAAATATCAAGTGGAGCACGTCGCTGTTAGTCATGCAATCCATGTTTTGCCGCTCTTCACACCGGCAGCTGTGCCACCATTACTTTTGATAAATGTCACCGACATTCTCCATTGTTCATGCACTTGAGAATCCATCTTCTTATCTCACATTTTCCTTTAATAGGTGCTTTGCTATTGGCCTCTATTGGAGTGGACTTAATTATTTTAACTTATTAATAAAATAAATATTTTTTTTTCGTACATCCAATATATATTTTTTGCAGTGTTTTCAACGCAGATGGTATTTTTCTCCCTTTTCTTTCATCTTCCTTCCTGGCGGCCCATATGGCGGCTATGCAGCGCTGTCTCTTTAAAGCTCGGCCAGCTGTTCTCTCGCATTTCCCATCAATGCTTACAGCTCCGCTTCGTTCTTTTTGTAGTTATGGGAGTACAAATGTAAAGATCGCTTGAATTGATGCGTTTGTAGGAAAAGGGGGGGGAAGCCGAGCGAAACCAAACTCATTCACTGAACGCCGTGTGTCAGAGCAATCAATTAATAATTAAGCAACTAATTTTAGCTAAGCCAAGGAATGATGCCGTGAGGGATGGAGAACGATTGCCCTGCAAGCACGTGTAGGCACATCGTGTCCAGGCCGGGAGCCAGGAGGCAGAGGGTGGTTTCATTTGCTTACACATCTCCATAGGGGGGAGTATCGGGGCTACAAGGAGAATGGGTCATTTTGAAACTTTTTTTTTTTTTTCACGTTCGCATTTAAAATGGAACGGAGCGTTCCTCGCTGCGCCCACATTACAGGAGTGCACCTTTTAAACTTTCTCGTATTCTTCTCATCTCCTCTAATGGCTTAGTCGGTATAAGAGGTTAGACATCATTCCGCCTTGAAAGACTCCGCTGCCGGCTTTCATCTTCCCATTTTGCCGCAGTTCTCCTGGTGCTCTGATTGAAGGAATCAATATGTATTTGGAGTGTTTGACTAGCGAGCGCTCGGGTCACGGTGTGGACAGTTTAACCGTTTAGGGCAATCCTAGAAGCGCCATTGTGTGACAGCGGCCGTCTCCTCTCCTCATCAGTGGTCCCTCTGTCATTTTGCTCAAGGCAACGCTCAGGAGGAAGCTCATATTTTTCACTTGGATGTGCTTTCATCATGTACAAATGACATCAGAGGGGACAATTAGTTACCAACTAAAAGAGGGCAAAAAAAAGCTTTATAGCAAGTCATCCACATATACTTTAAGTTAAAGGGCATCTGTCAGCAGTTCTGTACCTATGACACTGGCTGACCTGTTACATGTGCACTTGGCAGCTGAAGGCGTCTGTGTTGGTCCCATGTTCATATGTGCCCACATTGCTGAGAAAAATGGTGTTTTAATATATGCAAATGAGCCTCTAGGAGCAATGGGGGCGTTACCGTTACACCTAGAGGCTGTTCTCGCTCTGCAGCTGCCCCATCCTCTGCACTCTGGCAGGGCTCATGCACACAAACTTATTTTCTTTCCGTGTCTGTTTCGTTTTTTTGCAGACCGTATGTGGAACCATTCGTTTCAATGGGTCTGCAAAAAAACGGAAGTTACTTCGTGTACATTATGTTTCCGTATGTCCGTCCTTCCTTTCAAAAAATAAAAAAATAAAACATGTCCTATTATTGTCCGCATTACATTAGGCTGCTCCGTTCCGCATGGACATCATCCGTATTTTTTTGCGGATCTGTTTTTTTGCAGACCGCAAAATACATACGGTCGTATGCATGAGGCCTAAGCGTCATTACACCTAGCCCTGTCAACGTGCAGAGAGAACAACATAGGTGTAACTGCAACAACCCGTTGCTCCTAGAGGCTCATGTGCATACATTAAAACATCATTCGTGTCTATGGGGCTGACGGAAATGATAAGTGATGTTTTATTGATCAGTAAGCAATCCTACATTTATCACATATCCTGTGCTGGGGCAGACTGGCCGTAAACCTTAGGGCTCATGCACACAAACATATTTTGTTTCCGTGTCTATTCCGTTTGTTTTGCGACCCGTATGCGGAACCATTCATTTCAATGAGGCCGCAAAAAAACCCGGAGGTTACTCCATGTGCATTCCGTTTCCGTATGTCCGTTCTGCAAAAGAATAGAACATGTCCTATTATTGTCCGCATTCTATTAGGGGTCAGCTGTTCCGTTCCACAAAATGCGGAATGCACACGGACGTCATCTGTATTTTGTTGTTTTGTTTTTTTGTTTTTTTTTGCTGACCACAAGATACATACACTCGTGTGCATGAGCCCTCATAGGGAAATTTCCCCGGGGGCCAAGGCCCAGAGGGTAGCCAGAGCTCTCCTGCCACTAGCCAAGTACACAATTATTTGGGGCTCTCAGCGGTAATTAATGCTGGGAGACTCAGGTACTCATGTACCCTGCCAACGGCTGCAGATGTCCTCCTGAATTCTGCTTTATGGCTGTCCTCAGGACGGTGATACAGTTAAATACTGCAGCGAGGCATGGTTACCGATGGCTCCATTTCTTATTTAGAGACAAATGGAGGAAAGACCATGCAGCTATTGATGGACACCACCAAGGGACAGCTCTGGGGCCATATCTAGCTTGAAAATACTTAAATATAACTTTATTACAGATATATTCCCAAATATCTTTCATTAGTTATAATGGCTTGTTTTGTCTAGGAAGAAAACATCAGGGGAAATAAAATGGCTGCTGTCCTATTAGTGCACACAGAACCTGTCCTAATCACACAGCAGGACAAGTTACTTCACAACACTGAGGTAAAGAGCTGCCTCATCCTCCTCTCTGCTCTGCTTGTTAGGGATTATGATCCTGAATACAGATGATAAGATCTTCAGCTGAATCTCTGTAGGAATGGAATTCATGAGGAGACATGAAGTACAGAGAGGACAGACTGTGGGAATGGAGACTGCATGCAAGAACTGCTGCTCATTACCACATCCCCACCTCCTCTCTGTACTTCATGTCTCCTCAATTCCTACAGAGATTCAGCTGAAGATCATAGTAAATTGTATTCAGGATCATAATCCCTGACAAGCAGAGCAGAGAGTAGGATGAGGCAGCTCTTTACCTCAGTGTTATGAACTATTGTAACTTGTCCTCCTGTGATTAGGACAGGTTTTGTGTGAACGAATAGGACGGCGGCCATTTTATTTCCCCTAATGATTGCTCCCTAGACAAAATGAGCCATTATAACTAATGAAAGGTATTTGGGAATATATTTATAATAAAGTAATATTTAAGTATTTTCATTTTCTTAATTCCCGGAGAACCCCTTTAAGTGTGCTGGTCATTACATTGGGAGGGCAGGTCTCCTGATCTGGTGAAGACCATTACCAGTTCTAGAGCAGAAAATCCAGCGCTTTCTATTATATTTCTTGTCTTCTGAGATTAGCGTTCCTTCTGTTACTATGGGACTTGGGCTGTGAACCCAATCATTGGAATACACGGGCCGGCAGCCAAAATTTCAGGTTCTGAGTAACCTGACCCCTCTCTTTCTTTGCCACAATGAATCACAGCTAAACAGCCGACACAGCCCGCGCCTTAGTAACAAATTATCCGATCGCTTAAATTGCCAACTTGTGCTCATTTTGATTTGTTGTTACAATTTACTAACCGCCACATAAAAAATGGATGTACGCTAAAAATCAACGCCATTGTAAGGCTATTAATATATAGTGGGGATGCGATCTGGTAGAGCTCTGCGGCATCATTGTAATACACAACGTGATTTTTAACCCCCTTCTCCCCTCTCCACATGACTAGATCACTGTGTCCACTATTACGACCTCCGAAACACTAAACAGCCGATCATGGTGTTTAAAGGACATCGCAAAGCCGTCTCTTACGCCAAGTTTGTCAACGGGGAGGAGATTGTCTCCGCGTAAGTACCTTTTTATTTTTTCTGGAGGGAATGCACATAGATTATTCCGGGAAGTTTCACGCCGTCCGCGGGCAGGATTTGTAGAGGTGAAATGTTTTCAGAACACGAAATGAGCGACTTGGGTGCTGCAGTGCATTGTGTGGATGTGCACTGCAGGCATCATCAACAATTAATGGGGATTATGCCTTTGAGTGGCCTTCCGAGCGATGGGAAGATCTCCATGGAGACCCGCCAGTGTTTTCTCTACTTTTACGCTGAAGTTGCCGGTTATTACCTCGCTGCAGGAAATGCGGTCCACCAGATGCCAATTATCATCATACTGAACTTGTAGAGTCCCGATGTCCGAGGAGATCTCTAACTCTGTCCTCGGGCCTCATGTTAAGCTTCAACAGAGTTAATACAGCTTATAGAGACAGTTAGGTTTTAAGTACATATTCTACTAAGATGAAAACCTCAACAGGAAATATTCTATGAGGAGGGCTCTTCTCTCGGGCAGTGGCGTACTGCCAATAGAGGCAGACCACGGGGGGCCGGGGTGAATGGAAGGGCCCCCCCCCCCCCAAAGTACACTATTACAATAATGGCTGCCGCTGTGCAGCCAGCACTACTCCCATCTTAAGTCCCATCTGTGGCTTGGGGCCCTGCTTCCCTTGTGCTCAGGCCCCCCTCCACCCTACATACTTTTTGTCTCTCTGCCGGCACCTGAAGTAACAGCTCCATACAAGAGAGCTTTCTTGCCTGTGCAAGACTAGCCAATCAGTATTTAGCAGTGCTAATAGACTGCTGCTGATTGGCTAGCCTAGCACCGCAGACTCAGAACTGAGTGGGCGGGACTCTGAAGTAAGGACTTCTGCTGCCTGTACCGCACTGGCTCTGCCTGGCTTCCCGAAGTATAAGACCACTTTCACACTAGCGGCAGCACGGATCCGGCGGGTGCAGGGTCCCGCCGGATCCGTGCTGCCGCAGGTGCATGTGTGGGGCCGGAACCGCGCTCCGACCCCACACGTGTCAGACACAGTCTCACTAACATACATACATACATACGCTTACATACATACTTACTTAGGCCCCAGCAGCTCCGGACAGCACAGGAGGAGGAGGACGGCGCACAAAGGAAGGGAAGATTCCCCACAGAGCCCTCTGCTGGCGGGAGCTGTGGGGAAAAGTGCAGGTGACGGATCCGTCATGAACTCCATTGAATGTCAATGGAGGACGGATCCGTTTACTACTGTGTCACACCAAACAGATCCGTCCCCATTGACTTGCATTGGGGGTCATTCCGTATCCGTCTTGGTGTGGATGCCCAGACCGGAGAGCAAAGCGCAGCATGTTGCGGTTTGCTCTCCGGTCTGTATACTGAAGAGAACTGAACGGAATGCATTTAGGAGCACTCCGTTCTCTTCAGTTCAGTTTTGTCCCCATTGACAATGAATGGGGACAAAACTGAAGCGTTTTATTCCGGTATTGAGCCCCTATGACGGCGCTCAATACCGGAATTTGTAAACGCCAGTGTGAAAGTAGCCTAAGAACCTGGACGCGCAGCACAGCCACAGAGTAGGTTTGCTGTAACTGTACCTTTGTACTTAGAAAAGTAAAAAGGAAGAATGCTAATTGCTTTGGGGGTGGGGGCTGGGCAATGGAACCAGGCAGGGGGAGGAGGTTACCTGGAGCTGGTTGGAATGATTCTGCCTGGGGCAGCAGCAAGAACAGTTCATGGGGGTGAACATGGACTCTGCATGCTGCTGATGCTTATCATATTGAGGACAGTGTGCCCTAGGCAGCCTCCACCCCCTCCTGGGACACACTGAGCATCTTCAGCAATCCGGTGGGGGATGGGGCTTCTTGGGGTGCACATTGTCCTGTATAAAAGCATCAGCAGCATATATATGTTGTATTCATGATACTGCCCCATCTCTCTATTGGTAATGTGTATATTATATATAGTTATATATACTTTGTATTTGTGCAAGGGTGGGAGAGGGGGCATTCCAGGTTTGCTATGGAACCCCATGATTTCTATGTACGCGCCCGCTCTCAAGTTGTTAAAGGGGTTCTCCTGGAATTAAGAAAATGAAAATATGTAAATATTACTTTATTAGAAATATATTAAATATATTACCTTATTAAATATAATACCTTTCATGAGTTATAATGGCTCATTTTGTCTAGGGATCAATGATTAGGAGAAATAAAATGGCTGCCATCCTATTAGTGCACACAAAACCTGTCCTAATCACACAGGAGGACAAGTGACTTCACAACGCTGACAGAAAGAACTGCCTCATCCTCCTCTCTGCTCTGCTTCTCAGGGGTTATGATCCTGAATACAGATAAGATCTTCATCTGAATCTCTGTAGAAATGGAGTTCATGATGAGACATGAAGTACAGAGAGGACGGACAGGACAGACTGTGGTAATGGAGACTGCATACAAGAGCTGCTGTCCATTACTCACATCTGCTCATGAATTCCATTCCTACAGAGATTCAGCTGAAGATCTTATCTGTTTTCAGGATCGTAATCCCTGACAAGCAGAGAGGAGGATGAGGCAGCAACTTGTCCTCCTGTGTGATTAGGACAGGTTTTGTTTGTACTTATAGGACGGCAGCCATTTTGTTTCTCCTAATCATTCATCCCTAGACAAAACGAGCCGTTATAACTCATGAAAGGTATTTAGAAATATACTTATCATGAATAATATTTAAGTATTTTTATTTTCTTAATTCCCGGAGAACCCCTTTAAAGGGATCGTCTAACCCCATGATATTTTTTGCTTTCAGTGGTCTAAAATAACATAAGAATTAAAAGGGGTTGTCTCACTTCAATAAGTTGCATTTATCAGGTAGAGGAAGTTAATACAAGTCACTTACTAATGTATTGTGATTGTCCATATTGCTTCCTTTGCTGACTGGATTCATTTGTCCGTCACATTATACAATGCTCATATCCGGGGTTTATGACCACCCTGCAATCCAGCAGTGGTGGTCGTGCTTGTACACTATGGTAAAAAGGAGCATGCTTCTTGTGTGGCTAGGAACGTGATGGCACGTGTGGTTATGCATGTACAGAAGCTCCTGTCCCCACCACCTCTGCGCTGCAGCATTGGCCATAACTAGGCTTGAGCGAATCGAGCATGGAGAAGGCCGCTGCACTACTGTGAGCACCGGTGCCTTCTCAAACAGTTGATCAGCGTGGTCCTGGGTGTCGCACCCCCACCAATCAGATACCGATGTATCCAGAGTATAGGCCATTTAAGTTATTGTGGTTACTTGTTGCTTGTCTATACTGTTCTTCATATGCTGTCAAGTTATTCCCTGCTCAGTCTCCTGTTTTCCTCAGGTCAACAGACAGTCAGCTGAAGTTGTGGAACGTCACCAGACCACATTGCCTACGCTCCTTCAAGGGTCACATCAATGAGAAGAATTTTGTTGGTTTGGCATCTAATGGAGATTATATTGCCTGTGGTCAGTACTTTTTATTCTTCCCATCGCAGTCTTCCCATCGCAGTGATCACGGATTATGTTCTAGAATGGCCTTATTCACGCAGTGTGGTTTTGATGTTCTTCTTGTCTTTGCCTTATTGGTATTCCTAGTAATGGTTGCTGTCTTGTTTTTTTTTTTTTTCTCTTCAGGAGCATGCCTCATACCAGCCCTTTGCTTGCGTTCTTTTTTTCAGTTGACTTAAAGGGGTATTCCGGTAAAGTAACTTAATTTTTGAAAAACTGCATTAAGGCTGCTAGCCGTGCCCCAACCAGAACCCATACCTAAACATATAACCAGAGCTTCAATTTACCCTGCAATCCATTTGTCTAGCTCCTATGTAATCCTGCAACACACTGAGAGTGTCATGGCTCCTGATCTTCCCTCACAAAACTACAATCCCCACAATCCCTAGCTTTCCTGATGTGAGTGTTGATGTTTACTGATTGGCTGCCTGATATACCGTCCGGTCACGCCCCCTCTACTCAGTAATCACCAGCAGACTAACATTCAGCAGGAGAATTGATAGCAACACACTGAGCATGCTCGACCTAACAAAGGCTCAGAACTACAGGTCGATGCCGTGGTAACTTATGAGGAAACACAGTGGGTAGCAGTGGAAGAAAAGTACTTTTATAACTACTGAACGGTAAATATGTGAAATTGACATTATATTAGGTAATTATTGATGATGAATTAGTCTAAAACATAAGTTACATTTATGGTAACCGGAATACCCCTTTAAGTGGTTGGCCCTTGAGCTACATTTATCATGTGTCCACAAAATAGGTGATAAAAAGTAGATTGCTGGGATCTGATCGCTAAGACCTTTACTGGTCAAAAGTACAGTGTCCCCGAGTGACCCTGTGTGAATGGGAGTCCATTGACTTCTATGGGACTGATTGCGGTAGCTGGTGCTGTACTTATAGACAGTGCGTAACATAGTGCTCATACATCACACAGGGGATTTGGGGACTCTCATGACTGCTTGTGCTCCAGCGTTTGGACCCCCACTGATCATAAAATAATCACCTGTCCTGTGGGTAACAAATGTTGTTTGAGAGTCCACCCCTTGAAATACGGGTGCAGTTTTCCATTGAGACCACTGAAGGTACATTTATAGTAATGAACACACGTATATACAATGCATTTGGAAAGTCTTTAGACCCTTTCACTTTTTTGCATATTGCTGCTCCTGCCCGAGAACAGTGAAACCGTAGACCCAGCCGATACATACCTTATACAGTCGGTCATTCATTTGAAATAAATGGCCGGACGCAGATTCCACCAGCATTGAATAGCTGATTATCGGGGGTAGAGAAGCTGAAACCATGGACATTAACCAATCGACAGGCAGTATCAATGGAAACAACCTGGAAATAAAGTCGAGGTGTTTGCTGCACTGTAGTCCTACATTTTCTTTACACTATGCAGTACGTAAGTTATGAGTGGACTGCCACGGTTAGGACTGATTGTATATCTGTTCATTATTCTGCTGCAGGAAGCGAGAACAACTCCCTCTACCTGTACTATAAGGGTCTCTCAAAAACCCTTCTGACTTTCAAGTTTGACACTGTTAAGAGTGTATTGGACAAAGATCGCAAAGAAGACGACACCAATGAGTTTGTGAGCGCTGTGTGTTGGAGGGCTCTTCCCGATGGGGTAAGACTAATTAACAAACACGATTGCATTTCCATAACTTAATTTCATCAAATGAGAGAAGTCTACGATTTAAAGGGGTTGTCCAGGTTCTAGATATTGATGATCGATCCTCTGCAAAGGTCATCAGTATTAGAAGGGTGGGGGTCTGACACATGGTACCCCTACCGATCAGCCATTCTTAGTAGGTGCTGGGAAATGCACAGTGGACGTAGCTGAAAGTGAACGGCTCCATCCACTGTGTAGTGGCCGTGCCTGGTTACTGCAGCTTAGTTCCCGTTCATTTGAATTCACAAAACCTGAACTACACCACGGGGAAGTTTTGCTGACAACACGACACCATCTAATATCTGGAATGTTGTCATGAAGACCTTGTATCCTTCCAAATGACCCAGTACAATAATATCTATATCATACCTGACGTTAATAGTAGCAGTTGTGTATTCTTATATAGACATCAATGCATTGGCTCATCTGACTCTCGTAAGTTTGACCTGATGGCTTGAGTCTGGTGATGTTAAAGGTGACCATATATGTTAGAAGAACACCTGCTGAACCAGCTGTATTGCCGTGGGACCGGCCGACCATTGAAAATGTATGGTGTTGTCCCTGCACTTCCTGAGATCAGATGTCAGAGAAGGAAGGGCTGGGCATGCTGGATTTCAATATGCCTCATCTTTTTGTTCTAGAGATGAGCACAGCGGATTGTCAGGAAGGTAGCATTCCTTCCCAACAGCCGACTGCTAGTTCAATAGGGGTGAAGCGCAGGGTTTACATGCACTGATCACCTCCACAGTATGAGGATGAGGCATCACTGCTGCTATCACTTGTCCCCATACAAAACCATTGCTCCTGGGCAGCAGAGGCTGTTTAGACATCACAATCTGCGGCCCGGGAACGATGATTGAGGTGTCCACACCTCAGATCATTTCGCCTGATGAACAACCATTTTGCTTTTTCTTATCGGGTGATCTACGGCACCTTTACACGGGCAGATTGTCAGGAACGAGCCTTCGTAGAAACGTTTGTTCCCAATAATCAGCCGGAATATTGGGCTTTCTAAATCCAGCTTTACTCCTATGACCCCATTGAGAATACTTGCTCACTTGACCGGATGCATGTGTATAGAAGGAGTCTGGAGGAATAGCACTGCTATCTAAAGTGTTGGGGCCCCCCTTTACTGTTCTGATTTTCCTTTTCGACCTCAGGCTTTCGGCCTTCATTTTCCTTCAGTCTTGTCTACATGAGCCCTTATGGTGAGATAAGTGTGTGTGCCCCATTCCCGTATTGTGGACTGCAAACAGCGGTTCTGCAATATACACGCAACAGCCATATGCACTTCATATCAAGATATGGAGCAGAGGTATGGATCTGAAGCCCACGATAGCACTACAAAACTCTTCCGTGGGATTTTTGTCTGTGTCTCCACGCCACAAAATAAAAAATAGAACTTGTCCAAATTTTTTGTGGTGCAGATCGCTGACCCATTCAAGTCAATGAGTCTGCATCCGTCAGCGCAGGTGACGCAGATGATACCTGTGCATTGCTGTTTGCGGTCCACAATACGGGCACGGGGCATACAGGCTCGTGTGGATGAGCCCTAAATGTAAGATATCAAACTGTAGGGTTCTTGTATTGTTTTTAAGATTGCAACATGCGTATCATTCAGGAAAACCACAATGACGTGGCATAATATTCATTAAAGTGCCGCCACATGGTGAATTGACCTCAAGATGTCCGGTGAGGCTGTAGGGTAGAAAATCCAGGTAGCAGACTCAGCCTGCTAGTTATTGCATTGCATCCTGCAAAATAATGAGATAGAAAGACAATATGGATGCTTGTGGAAGCAAGATAAAGAAGGCGGGAGACTCCCGGGGAAAGACTTGCACAGGTTTAAAGCAGCCGAATATGGTTCTATTCAATCAATGAGAATCTTTTATAAGATCCGTCAGTATTTCTGTGGCTCTTCAGCTGAAAGCATTATTATCCTCTTCTCAGACCAGCTCACCGCTGACCCTTCGTAAATGCATAACTGATTCCATTGTGTCTAGGAAAAAGATTCTCTTTCGCCTCCATGTTCTTCTCTGACCTTCAGTATATTCTTACCGCAGCGTCTTATATGAATGGAGGGGTTCAGGGAGCCCTGCGAAACAAAGGAAACAAATGCGGTGAGGACCGTTCCATGTTCCGACCCCCGTTCCTGCCGCCGTATAGAATTTAGATCAGTTTTGGGTTAATGGATGCTGAGAGGAATCACTATTTCTTGTTTTGTCTGATTTTATTTTTTTTTTTCTTTTTGTTCCGGCGCCGCTCGCAGTAGCTCTTTTTAAAACAATACAAAAGGTGTTCGTGCACAGGGCCGGATATGACTCTGCATATTAATTTCTCCTCTGTCCCTGCTACTCGTTAGGATAAAGCCGAGCAAATTGCCGGCTGTTTGTCTGAAAGAGTTCATTACTGCAGATAAGGCAATTGAGAGCGAGGGGAGGGTGCGATGCAACTCCGAGAAGTACCAAAGAAGTAATATCAGAGCTGCAATCAACCAGCAGATCCAGATAAAGAAACTGCAGGCAGAAAATGAGCCGAGGTAAAGGTTAATGCAACTGCAGGCAGGGATGGTGGAGCGAGAGGATTGTTTTAATGAATTAGGCCTTTTTTTTTTTTTTTTTTTTTAACATGCATGAAACCTTGAGAAGTGGTTAAAAGAGGAAAAATAATTAGATGCTCGGCTGCCGTAGGATGTTCCGCTTCTGTACGGGAATTTGTAAATATTCCCTTGTGATTTTCAGGATCTGATTTATTTTTTTTTTTTTTTAAAGGGAACCTGTCATCAGAACAGGCCTATCGGACTACTTACATGCCCCCCCCCCCACTGTCCCAGCTGTGCTTTTTCAGAAACTAGGGGTCGTCTCACGTCAGTAAGTTGCATTTATCATGTAGAGAAAGTTAATACAAGGCACTTACTAATGTATTGAGATTGTCCATATTGCTTCCTTTGCTGACTGGATTCATTTTTCCATCAGATTATACACTGCTCGTTTCCATGGCTACGACCACCCTGCAATCCATCAGTGGTGGTCGTGCTTGCACACTATAGGAAAAAGCATACACCTCTCTGGTGGCCGGGACCGTGGGAGCGCACATAGGCTGGTGCTTTTTCTAATAGTGTGCAAGCAGTGGCGTCACTACAACTAACTGGGCCCCACAGCAAATTTTTGAACGGGCCCCCCCCCCCAGAAACCTCTTCGCAACCCCCAACTCACATGCAACCCTCACTCTTGTGGCTAGTCAAGATTGAGCTCTCCCAGACAAGGCCTGACAGCCTCTCCATCCGTTTCCTATAGTGTCACTGTATATAATGTAATTGTATAATACTGTTGAGGGGGCCCTGACAATAAAATCTTTTAGTCTCCCTCCTGAGGGGGCCCCTTGTGGGTCTGGGCCCCAAACCAGCTGCCTTTCCCTATAGCTACGCCGCTGTGTGCAAGCACGACCACCACTGATGGTCTGTAACCATGGAAATGAGCAGTGTATAATGTTATAGAAAAATGAATCCAGCCAGCAAAGGAAGCAATATGGACAATCACAATACATTAGTAGGTGGATTGTATTAACTTTCTCTACATGGTGAATGCCACTAACTGAAGTGAGACAACCCCTTTAAGGTGTTATTCTGAAAAATCGACTTAGAAAATGTACCTGAAGTCATCAAAGCATACTTGCTGGAGTCATTTGGGAGTGCCGCTGCATGCAGGGAGTCATGGAGTCATTTCCCCTTATCCTGCCCACCTCGCTCTCACAGGCCTCCCTTTCCTCTTTGACGTCTGTGCAGGTGCAGAAGACCTCGTTCCGTTGATGGGATCCTGTGCAGTGAGCGGAGATGTATACAGCTCGACTTCTAACGCATGCGCAGTGAGTGCTTGAACCCAAGCTGTTATCACCTCCACGCTCTGCATGTGTCAGGATCCCATTGCTGGAACGAGGTCTTCTGCGACTGCGCAAGATTCTGCACGACCTGGCACTGATGTCAGGAAGTTAAAGGGAGGCCTGTAAGAGCGTTATGACAGGATAAGGGGAATGACTCCCAGCATGCAGCGATACGACCCAATGACAAGTATGTTCTGATGACGTCTGGGACATTTTCAAAGTCGATTTTTCGACTTAAATAGAAGATTCATTTTCCAGGGCACTTTTTTATATCTGTGGTATGTGTGCTTGACTTTTATATGGAAAAATATTGTTTGTATGTTACGTTTGACCATCAATCTTTGTGTGGCCCTCAACAGGACAGGCAGATAAAACTCCATAATGGTTTTGTGCCGCATGATGTTTTAAAGGGGATATGCTCATATAAAAGGAATTAAAAATAACATTCACCTTCTTAAAGGGGTTCTCCGGAAATTATGAAAATAATAATACTTAAATATTACTTTCTTGTAAATATATTCCCAAATTCCTTTCATTAGTTATAATGGATCGTTTTGTTTGGGGAGCAATGATTAGGAGAAACAAAATGGCCGCCGTCCTATTGGTATACACAAAACCTGTCCTAATCACACAGCAGGACAAGTTACTTCACAACACTGAGGTAAAGAGCTGCCTCATCCTCCTCTCTGCTCTGCTTGTCAGGGATTATGATCCTGAATACAGCTGATAAGAACTTTAGCTGAATCTCTGTGAAACTGAGTTCATGAGGAAACAGCTGAAGTAAAGAGAGGGCAGACTGTGGTAATGTGAGGCTGTGGTAATGGAGACTACATACAAGTGCTGCTGCCCATCAGGCACACCCCCCCACCTCCTCTCTGTACTTCATGTCTCCTCATAAACTCCATTCCTACAGAGATTTAGCATCATAATCCCTGACAAGTAGGAGAGGAGGATGAGGCAGCTCTTTAGTTCAATTCTGTGTGATTAGGACAGGTTTTGTGTGTACCAATAGGACGGTGGCCATTTTGTTTCTCCTAATCACTGCTCCCTAGACAAAACGAGCCATTATAGCTAATGAAAGGTATTTGGGAATATATTTATAATAAAGTAATATTTAAGTATTTTCATTTTCTTAATTCCCGGAGAACCCCTTTAATGTCTCAGCTGCAGTGTTGTGGCTTCTGTCCCTGCTGGACCACAAGTGATATGTCGTATACATGCATGTGACCATTGCCAGTCAGTCAGTAGACTCAGTGGTGCCATGTCCATGATCAGCACGTGACCGCTGAGATGTTCATACACCTGCGGCCACTCAGGCCATGGTTTGGTTGTGGACCCTCAGCAATCAGCATGAAAATTGGATACGGTCGTGCTTCCTGTAGAATTAACCGAACAGAGAAGCATGCGAGGCCTACATTTATATGTAGGCTCAGTGAGTCATGTTTTACAGTTCTGTAAACTGAGACGATGCAGAATCTGTCTGTACATGATGATTTTTCTCCCTGACCTTTAACTTTATATTCTGCACAGCAGAGTAAAATATTGGGCAGCCGCTTGAAATGTAGGTAACATATTAATAGGCCGTCTTGGAGCCAGGTAAGGTTGGAAGGATTCACTTGCTTGCACCCTTCCATTCTGAATGCTTGAAGAGATCCAGTTGCACGTACGTAGAACAATTTGGACACCAATCTTGTTGTTCAGTGTTTGAGCCCAGTGACTAGTTACGCTTTTGTTTTTTTGACTGCCAGCTTGACCCTCATGTTTCCGCCCTTAACACATTCAGGAACATTGTGCATTAACGTGGAAGGGAACAGTAATGCAGGTTGTAAACATCAGATTAATGTCTGCTGAACACTATTCCTCCCAACCCCCCTGTCCACAAGCATGCTTGGCTTGGCTGAGCATGCATATGTTGCAAGTGGAAAGAGGGGAGTAATTTGCTGCCAGAGTGCTCTCAGTGCGGTTTTTCTGCTCAAGAACTAGGGGATTGAAACCCAACTGCCCAGTCCTTTTCTTCACCGACATTTGCGTGGTCGGGGTGATTCGGGAGGCCCTCCATACACATCAGATGGTCGACTGGTCCTACCGTAATCTGCATGTTCATGTTATGTGTGTGGTCAGCTTTATCATGGAGACATCCGCCTTGTCGGCCCTGGGAGAAAGGTTTTAGAAATCTAGGCCCACCTTTGCTTCTTCACCATACTACAAAATTGGCAAAAGACTAAGGCCCCATTCACACGACCGTATGTTTCTTTCCGCATCTCTCCGCATTTTTGCGGATCGATGCGGAAAGGTACGGACCCCATTCATTTCCCCATAGGAGAAAAAAATGCGGAATGCACAACGTGTGCATTCCGCAGCCGTATCTCACGGCGGTTTGGCCGCAAAAAAAAATGAAACATGTCCTATACTTTGCCGCAAAAACACGTCCGTAGCCCCATTCAAGTCAATGGGTCCGCAAAAATGTGGAACGCTACGGAAGACTTTCCGTATGTCTTCCGTATTTTTGCGGATCCATGTCCGTATATATGCATATATTCATATTTGGCTCTAAGATGACAGTTTTAAAACACTTTTTTTTTTTTTTCTATTTTTTCAATTCACAGTCAAAATCTTTATGTAAAATAATTTCAAAGACACCTTCCGTATTTTTGCGGATCCGCAAAAATTCGGAAGACTTTTGATGCTTCCGTATCCGTATTTTTGCGGAAGTACCTCCGTACTTCCGTGCCGTATTTCTGCAGAGCTAGGAACACATACGGTCGTGTGAATGGGGCCTAAGAAGTGAACAATCTGCATGGTGCCACCCTTTTTCAAGAAAAATAAGGAAGAAGGGCCAAAAAATTTCCAGGACTCTCCAGTCCACGATTGGTGGCATGAAGTGTCACTAGGCGGGATGTCGTCTTTTGGCATTGAGGTCCCCTCTGCACCATTGCAGTTCTTGTATGTAACAAGGTTGATTTATTTTTTTCCTACCCATACAGAATAGTTATGTATTTATGTGCTCCATATTTCATAGATATTAAGATGTTCATGGGATAAAAAAACCTGATTAAGTAGAGTGATCTGCGGTGTAATTGGGTGGAGGCTGAGTCACACTTCCATCAATCTTTTTAGTCTCTGCTGGTTAAACTCTTCACCTTGCCGCTCCCCCCCCCCCCTTCTATGAAGAAAGACCGTATACATCACAGCCCTTATACAGGGCAGATCTAGCGGAATACAAGCTAAAATTGCTGTGTCTTAGCCGACTGGTTTTGGAAAGCGTTCACGAGCCCTTTTAAAGTTAATTTATAGCAAAACAGGCAACGGGGAAATAAGCGGTGATTTATTAGTAATCAGCGTTGTGGTCCCCAGCAGGGATATCTGCCGGTACAGCCAGCTAGCGACTGACATTTGCAGAAGAACAGAGTCTGCAGACTGGTGTTCCCGCTCTGCCAGACGTTCTGCAACCATTTGGAATGCAGGTATAAGGATCCCATGCTGTGTACTTTTATATGTTCTGTATAAATGAACTTGAGCTATTTGTGTGAGAATACCAGGTTAAAATAAGACAGTGTAGATTTTACAACCCAGTCTAATATTTAAACATTGTAAACTTAAAGAGGACCTTTCACCGCTCCTGACATGCTTGTTTTAATAGCTTCATGCATTCCCCATGTAATAACAAGTCTGGAACATCTATTCTTATGTCTGTATGTTGTGTCATTCCTTTATTATTTGCACTAGAAGTTATGAATGAATTGCTATTTGCCTTCAGTAAAGGAACAGAGGGGAGGTGACCAGTTGGGGGTGTGTACCTGCACAGACTGACTCTAGCCAATCAGTGCTGCCATGTTCAGACTGTGCAGATACACGCCCCCAACTTGTTACCTCCCCTCTGTACCATTAATGAAGACTAATAGCAATTCATTCATAACTTCTAGTAGAAATAATAAAGGAATGGCACAACATAGAGACATAAGAATAGATGTTCCAGAATTGTTATTACATGGGGAATGCATGAAGCTATTAAAACAGGCATGTCAGGAGCAGTGAAAGGTCCTCTTTAAAGAGAATCTGTCACCAGGATAGTTGCTATTGAAGTAAAGCCATGGCCTAATAGCACTTAGTGCCTTATTTCCAGATGTGCCTTTGTTTCAGCAATAGATGTTTTCTATCTTCTGAAAATCCAGTTTATTCGGTATGCAAATGAGCCAGTAAGGTGCCCAGGGGGGCGTCACTCTTGCAGGAAGGAGCCCGGGCACGCCTCCTACATCACATTCAAGCCATAACTCTGCCCCCTTTTCCCTGCTCCCAGCATGAGGGCGGTCTTGGGCACTAGTAGGAGGCGTGCCCGGGCTTCTTCCTGCAAGAGTGACGCCCCTCTGGGCACCTAACTGGCTCATTTGCATACGAAATAAACTGGATTTTCAGAAGATAGAAAACATCTATTGCTGAAACAAAGGCACATCTGGAAATAAGGCACTAAGTGCTATTAGGCCATGGCTTTACTTCAATAGCGATTATCCTGGTGACAGATTCCATTTAAGGCCCCTGTACACGGGCCGGCGATCAGGGCAATTATCGGGAGTGTCCCTAGGATGCTCATTCCTGATTAATTGCCCTGATCGAGCAAGCACTTGTTCATTGGGTGAAAGCATTGTTGTGTAAATGGGGATCTTCTGCTCATAACCAATGAATGAATAGGGGTGAGCAATGGCGGAAGCGTCCCCATACACCAGAGGTGATAATTGCATATAAATGCAGCTCTCAACCCCGCTGAAGGTCAATCAGTTTTTGGGAAGGAATGGTTCTCTAATAGGCAGTAATTGTCTATTCAGTCAGCCCATGTAAAAGGGCCTTTAGACTTGATTTGTACAAACGCTTGTTCCCAACAATTGCTCAGTGTAAATGTGCCGACAATCGCCCCCAAAAAAAGAGCAAAACACTTGTTTGCTTGTTAATTGATCCTTCATTTATTCGCCTAGTTAAAGGAATCTATCACAAAAACCTGTTCTATATTTTATTTATGCTAAAAAAAAATCTATTATATATTTGTAAGAAATAATAAATAAATAAATAAATAAAAATTCCAATGTGTGAAATATTATAAATAAATATTAGATTTTACCATATTTACCATCTTTGGTCACCAGGGGGAGCTCTGCTGGCCAAATGAGGCTTTGAGCAACCTGTAAGTAGGCATGCTGTAAAAAAGTGGGTGGTACCAATGACATCACCAATTCACACCTTCAGCGGTGACATCACTGCTTCAGCAAGATAAGATGAGACAATGGCTTTGTTACAAAAACACAGATCTCTGCTCCTCAGGCTCCTCCCCCACTGGTCACATGGCCGATTACATCACTAAGGTCCTACAGCCCCAAGAACCTCCATCTACTCTGTTTCTGAGTCCTGGGCCGCTCACCCCAGCAGTACACTCAGCAAAAATTGTCTGCACTGCTGGGGGGAGCTGCCATAGAATTTAGAACAGGCAGCCTAATGAAGACAAGGACGCTGCTGCAGGAGTGAGGAGCAGGCACAGTGGCCTTCCCCCAGCAGCAAGGAGGACCTGGTTGTGTGTTACTGGTGTCATCACAGGGGCGGGCTCACGTCTTCCATTTATTCTCTATAGGGTCGGCAGCGACTGAGGAAACCTATGTACATGCCTGCCGTAAGTGAGGTGTCATTGTGCTGTAAACCCAGACTGTCACACTTTACTTCCAACATGGCAGCCCCCATGTAAGGAAAGAAAACTGAATTAAAAAAAAAACATTTACACAATTTGAAAAATACATTATGTTAAAACCTGCTTTTGTTATGTTGTAAAACATATCAAATTTTTTTTCTTCGCGATAGTGTCCCTTTAAAGGGGTTTTTCGAGATTTTGATTTCCATGATCTATCCTTAGTATCTGACACCCAGGACCCCTGCCAATTAGTTGTTTGAGAAGTCACCTGCACTCCTGTGAGCAACACGGCCTTCCCGCAGTTCACCAAGCACAGCGCCGTACATTGTATAGCGGCTGTCCCTGATGAAGTGAATTGCAGCTTAAGGCACGCCCTTTTCCAGTCAAACCCCACAGTCTTACCAGGCAAGGCCACTAGGCCTAATATGTCGAGGCTTCTTGTTCTGTACAGGTTAATTTTCAGTAGACATCTCATTATCACCACAGGCAGGATTACAATGACAAGTAACACCTCTGTATAGATAACACAGGATCCACCATTCACAATAGGCATTATCACAGATTATGCACACAGGTCACGGAGCATGCCTAGAAAACCCCCCATAGAAGTCGAGATTTTGAGATTTTTTTTTAAAATATACCGTAGATAGTAATGTTGAGGAAAAAAAATTAGACTGCATTCCAAAAAAAAAAAAAAAACTTAAAGGCGTTGTCCACTTAATTTATATTGAAGATCTGTGAGCGCTGCCTTCTCTTCATTGTTTCCCTGCTTGCTGTCACAACAGCAGAGGTGAGCAGGTGTAATTATACCTAAGCCGTCTCATTCACTTTAATGGGACGGCTCCCTCCTATACACTTGAATAGGAAGGAACTGTCTCATAGAAGTGAATGGGACGGCTTCTTGTAATTACACCTGCTCACCACTACGATTGCAACGGCAAGCAGGTAAACAATGAAGAGAAGGCAGCGCTCACAGGAGTGCGACCTTCCCTTCAAATATCTCATTGGACCCCACCGATCTGATATTGATGGCCAATCCTGAGCATAGGTCATCAATATAACTAAATTAAACAATAGGTAATTTTCTGATGACCAATTCCCTTTAATGGCCCATTTACACAGGATGATGATTGGTCAAATGATCATTTGTTCCTTATCGTTGCCCCCTGTTGTGATACATCACCCCATAAAAACAGGGAAAATACTGCGCACAATAATGCAAACTGTATGGGGACACAGTATTATTTATTATATTCACATATATAGAGCTACTATATTCCGCAGCACTTTACAGACATTAGCATCACTTGTCCCCAACAGGGCTCACAATCTAAGGTCCCTATCACTATGTCTTTGGAGTGCGGGAGGAAGCCAGAGAACCTGGAGGAAACCCACGCAAACACGGGGAGAACATACAAACTCCATGCAGATGTTGTCCTTGGTCGGATTCGAACCTAGGACCCCAGCGCTATAAGGCAACAATGCTAACCACTGAGCCACTGTGCTGCCCTACATCCATACATACATTGAATATTTTAACTAAATGAGTGTGAATTGATTTCCAGGATCGTCGATTGACGTTTGTTGTGGACAGATTATTTGTCTACGAAACTGGACTCTAACGTACATAATCAGCAAAGCTATAATACATAAGTCCATGGATTATGCGGGGCTTCCAGACACTTATGGCTATACTTATCTTGGAAGAAACAATCGAATCCGGCCAAAAACACAGAATAGTAATTACTTCAGCTGAAGTGGAATATGTGCCAGCGCCACCCGCACTTGTTAATATTACATTGGTACACAGCAGACTAGTTCTGCATCTTCTGTCCATAACTCTAGAAAGCCGGGGCTGCAGTACAAATTCTCTGTGAATAGGGGAATCTGCCAGTAAACAAATCCTCCTGGTACTGACAAAATTTTGATATGATAGGGACATGTCAAAAGTTAAGATCGGTAAGGGTCTGAGCGATGAGAGCCTGCTGATCTCTTAAATGAGGGGATAGCAGCGTGCGCTGAGCGTGCCCTCCGTCCTCACCACACAAGAAAGGAGTGAGACTCTCTCATAGACTTTAAAGGGTTTCTGTCACCAGTTTTTTCGGTATGAATCAGGCTGACATTGGAGATGTGCTAATGTCACCTGATTCCAAATATATATCTGTTTTATTTACTGGTGTCCCCATTTTTATATAAAATGAACTTTTATTTTATGCTAATAAGGCGTCTAGGTGCAAGGGGCGTTACCTCTGCTCCTAGAGGCTCTGATGAGAAGCAGAGAAGAAACACTCCATTCACCATAGCTTGCAAGGACCTTCAATGATGTCATGACCATGTGATCAGTCGCATGGTTAGGATCACACAAACAGCCTGTCTCCTCCTAAACCATGTGACTGATCACATGGTCATGACATCATTGAAGGTCCTTGCAAGCTGTGGTGAATGGAGTGTTTCTTCTCTGCCTGGGCCTGTCAATCAACAGAGCCTCTAGGAGCAGGGGTAACGCCCCTTGCACCTATAGGCCTTATTAGCATAAAATAAAAGTTCATTTTATATAAAAATTGGGGCCCCTGTAAATAAAACAGATATATATTTGGAATCAGGTGACATTAGCACATCTCTGTCAGCCTGATTCATACCGAAAAAACTGGTGACAGAAACCCTTTAAAGGGAACCTGTCAGCTCCAAAACACCCCCGAACTAGAGTAAGAGATGTATAGTGCAAGTGATGCTGAATCCGAATATGTAAATATTATCTTCATACTCACTTCCATTCTGACGCTGTGCTCCCACAAACCAGCAGTAAAATACATTGAGAGGACTCTTCTTTGAGTCCTCTCCATTATGTGAGTGAGCACCGGAGTCCAGTGAGTGCATTTTACTGCAGGTTTGTGGGAGCACAGAGTCAGAATGGAAGTGAGTATGAAGATAAAACTTACATAACCGGACTCGGCATCACTTACACTATACACCGCTTACTCTAGTTTGGATGATGTTTCAGAGCTGACAGATTCCCTTTAAGTCCATCTCTCTCAGTGAGGAGAGAGAATACGCTAAATGCACACTTCTCTCCCCTCGTTCTAGAGATCGGCAGGAGTCTCTGTCCTCAGACCCGCACCGATCTAAACTCTTCAGATGTCCTTAAAACATATCCAAAGTTTCAAGGGAACGTTTCAGCAGAAAATGACCTCTTTAAAGTCGCAGTCTAACTCCTGTAGGAGGATTTAGTAGAAAAAGTGGAGTAGCTTTTCTAGACAAAAGTATTAGAGTTAAAGGGCATCTGTCAGCAGCGTTGTACCTATGAAACTGGCTGCAGTTTGCGCAGGGTTAGAGACAGACAAGCAAGCTGACCCTCTCACAGAGTGGGAAATCAGGCCGTACTCATATGTGAGCATATTCAGGAGCTGCTTTAATTGTTGTGTCTGGAATTCGGTATAAATTCTCACTAAACCTACGCTTTACAGCCAGTAACTGAAGGGTTTTTCATACCACATGGCCTCACATTGTTTTACTTGACTCTCTCCAGCCACTTCTCTGCAGACAAATAGAATAAATAATATCTATACCTAGCCCACGGATCATTACCCAGGGATTAAAGTCCCACTGTGCGCGCGCCGTACTTATTTCATATAGGTGGAAAAATCCATATACTGATATTGCTAGGTTACCCTTTTTCTTACAGCCCAGAACATTAAGCCAATAATGGTAATTGGGGCTATCAAGAAAAAAATGATCGCTTCTGTTCTCCGCAAATGTTGTTTCTGTAACTGAACATCACTGTGATTAGAGTCTATGTGCTGGTCCGATGGTACGTGCCTCATAGGAGGGGGTACAATGCAGAGGATAGATACGTCGTCTTCAGGAGAATGGCCATTGGTTATAATAGAAATGGAAATACCTGCAGTGGGATCTCATTACTGAGATGTTATTACCTCCTATCATCTATGTATGTTTTAAAGGGGTATTCTCATCTGAGACAATGGGGGCATATCACTAGGACTGACCTGTTACATGTGCACTTGGCAGCTGAAGGCATCTGTGTTGGTCCCATGTTCATATGTGTCCGCATTGCGGAGAAAAATGATGATTTTAATATATGCAAATGAGCCTCTAGGAGCAACGGGGGCGTTGCCATTACACCTAGAGGCTCTGCTCTCTCTACAACTGCCGCACCCTCTGCAACTTACTTGACAGGGCCAGGTGGTGAAAACACCATAATGCCTGGCCCTGCCAATCAAACGGGGAGCACTAGTCTTCATTCTAGAGATTGGTGAGGGGGCCTAGGCCTCTGACGATCATATACTTATCCCCTATCCCGTACATAAGGAAAAAGTTGTCTTTATGGGACAACCCTTTGAAGGGGTTTTCTGGGGCCTTTATACTGATGACCTACCCTCCTAGATAGATGATCTATGGATAGGTCACCAGTATCTGATCTGTGTGACACCCAGGAGCTCCTGATCAGCTGTTTGAGAATGCAGCAGCGCTCGCCATGTGCCATACATTTTATAGCGGCTGTGCATGGTATCGTAGTTCAGCTGCATTCACTTCAATGGGGCTAAGCTGCGCCTAGGCCACGTGACCGATGAACATCACGTCACATGGTTTAGGAAAAGCTGTTAGAAGGCCGCGGCACTACTGTGAGCGCCAGTGCCTTTTCAAACAGCTGATCGTGGGGGGTCCTGGGTGTCAGACCCCCACCAATTAAATACTGAGGACCTATCCAGAGGATAAAACGCCCAGAAAACTCCTGTAAGTTGTTCATACATCTTCAATAGCTTTAGGCCGAACCAGCTCTCCCCTGTTCCCCCCTTAGGCGTACTTGCTCAGTTTGGGAGAGAGAAGGAAGCCATAGCCAGTTGTGCCCTGGAAGAACAATAGGATCGGGGGGAAAAGTTCAGTCTGCCTGATCCTCCTCTCCCCTGATATCCTGTAAGGAGGAGCTGCCCATACACTTACGACAATACACTCATGTATAGGGTCTTTACACGTGAAACTTGTTGCATATCAGTGATGTTGCATGTTTGACTGTTTTTTGTTCCGTCACGTTGCATCATTGTGTTCCTTTCCATTATTATTTCACAAGGCGGCTTTTCCTTCACACTAATGATATTTACTTCACAATATTGTTATTCCGCACACCGACTGTTTCCATTGTCAGACAATAGGAATGAAAATGTGTCTCTGGAACCGAAAAACCTCCTCTTATATTGGGTGCAGTCTAATTCACTCATGGAAATGTGCCTCGTCTAATGAGTTCCATAGTATCTGCATTACTGATCAATGGCTGGCAAACTCCCTGAACTCGTACTTCAGCAATGATTGACTTTATCTTTATTACAGTGGAATATTGTCCACAGGTACACACCTCCTACTCATCTCCCACGGTCTGTGCCCATCTTCTTTTCACAAGCTATAATGAGAGCTTCAAGAGGTCGCCTTCACAGCTCAGTCTGAAGTTACGGTGCCGCCTGCTATTTGGTGACACAGTACAACACCTACACCAGTGAGCAGGACAGTGCGCACACTCCAAGACTCATCTGTATTAAACATGGAGCATGTTATAGAGCAGGAGGAGCTGAGCAGAATGATATGGAGCATGTTATAGAGCAAAGGGAGCTGAGCAGAATGATATGGAGCATGTTATAGAGCAGGAGTAGCTGAGCAGAATGATATGGAGCATGTTATAGAGCAGAAGGAGCTGAGCAGAATGATATGGAGCATGTTATAGAGCAGAAGGAGCTGAGCAGAATGATATGGAGCATGTTATATAGCAGGAGAAGCTGGCATAATGATATGGAGCATGTTATACAGCAGAAGGAGCTGAGCAGAATGATATGGGCATGTTATAGAGCAGAAGGAGCTGAGCAGAATGATATGGAGCATGTTATAGAGCAGGGGAGGAAGGCATGTATAGGCAGGAGGAGTGGAATGATATGGAGCATGTTATAGAGCAGGAGGAGCTGAGCAGAATGATATGGAGCATGTTATAGAGCAGGAGAAGCTGAGCATAATGATATGGAGCATGTTATATAGAGCAGAAGGAGCTGAGCAGAATGATATGGGCATGTTATGGAGCAGGAGGAGCTGAGCAGAATGATATGGAGCATGTTATATATGAGCAGGAAGGAGCTGAGCAGAATGATATGGAGCATGTTATAGAGCAGGAGAGCTGAGCAGAATGATATATGGAGCATGTTATAGAGCAGAAGGAGCTGAGCAGAATGATATGGAGCATGTTATAGAGCAGAAGGAGCTGAGCAGAATGATATATGGAGCATGTTATAGAGCAGGAGGAGCTGAGCAGAATGATATGGAGCATGATTTATAGAGCAGAAGGAGCTGAGCAGAATGATATGGAGCATGTTTATAGAGCAGAAGGAGCTGAGCAGAAATGATATGGGCTTGTTATGGAGCAGGAGGAGCTGAGTAGAATGATATGGAGCATGTTATAGAGCAGGAGAAGCTGAGCATAATGATATGGAGCATGTTATACAGCAGAAGGAGCTGAGCAGAATGATATGGGCATGTTATAGAGCAGGAAGGAGCTGAGCAGAATGATATGGAGCATGTTATAGAGCAGGAGGAGCTGAGCAGAATGATATGGAGCATGTTATAGAGCAGAAGGAGCTGAGCAGAATGATATGGAGCATGTTATAGAGCAGGAGGAGCTGAGCAAATGGATATATAGTTTTATGGGAAAAGATTCAGTATAACGTGTATTTCATTAATTTATATTCCTGCTCGTTCTGAGCTTTGAAGGCCATGGGGCGGTCCTATCAGTGATTGACAGCTCTCTCTATATATACAGTCAGAGATACAATATGGAAGCGCTGTTCAAATGAATAAAACAAATTGTATCTGGGGGATTGACCACTGGAACTGGACATTAGACGGCCAAATCAAAGAGAAAATGTCTCTGGTGTGGCTAGATGTGACTTTTTCTTTCTTTCTTGGGTGGAGGCCATGTGACCATGTGAAAATCCATGATTCCTCGTGGATAAGGGTATATTTTTGTACTGAAGTCCAATGTATCTGTAATATTTAGGTTTTTAGCTCTACGTCACTTCTCTTAAATCCTCCGGCCGTAATGATAAGCATTTAGCTCATCATTTCTTCAGATATACTGAAGAGCCTCATACAAGCCTTGACAGCCCGTAATAGCTGTTCTCAGGATCTCGCTCTGTCTCCGCTTTTCCCTCGATAGGAACATTCATAATTATCTAATGGCATATATAATTTACCTGTCCTGTATTTAGTTTGGCCTCTTGTCTGACTCCTTCATTTTACGACGTGAGGCACATTAGTCTAAGGCAGCATATTGGTAATTGCGATCCGTTCCCCTGACTCCTGAGCGGAGAAACTGGTTAACGCAGCCCTTTCCCCACTGTCTTCCTCTGACGGTTATTGAAGGTTGCTGAAGTGTCGCTGTCCATCTTTTTTACGGCTGGCACCTGGAGAGCGTGATTAACAGCATTTCCAAGAGCTGGGCGTAATTTATTTATCCGAATATTACAAGACAACGGCGGGAAGCGGAGGAGATACACTGTTAAAGATATGCTTTGGCATGAAGGTGGCCGAGCAGGGCATGGTCCCATTTTTGACATCCCGGCCTGAGCGGATATATATTGCTAAGTGATGTGGGACGGAGCAAGGTAGAACTTCAAGACACATCTTGGCATTAGAGAGCAGGAAGATAAAATGCGTTGGCAGCACGGAAAGCTTTTAGATCGCACATCTAGAGCGTCTAAGTCAATGGGGATGTGTTATTAAAGATGTTCTTTGGCAGAATAAGCAACATTAGGATGGCAAAAGAGCTCTCAGAAATACCTTTGCGCAGTTCAAAATGGATGGGAAAGCGGCTTGTAACTGGCGCAACCTTAATGAATCAACCTAATAATTCCTAATAACATGGAGCGCTGTGATCTATGCAGGTCCTTTCAAGTACACGTGGGCCTCATGCACACAGGCCGCAGATCTGCAAAATAAAGATGCAGACACGTGTGCTGTTTTCTGGGGGGAGGGGTTCCGGCCCGGTTGACTTTATTTGGTCTGTGGTCCACATCCTGTGGACATATTTTGTCTTTTTGCAGAGTGCACGTATGGATGCTGAAAGAACGTATGGATGTGCTTTCGGCATCTGTGTGTCCATTTCACAAAAAGAGAGACCATGCCCTATACTTGGTGGCAAAAGACCCATTAAAGTTAACAGGTCCACAATAATTGCGGACACAACATGGATGGTATCTGTATTTTGTGGACCGCGAAATACATATGGGTGCCTGCTTGAGGCCTTTTTGCTACATTCATACAGGCGTATGTGTTTTGCATTCCACAAAACGCAGATCCGCAAAATACAGGTGATGTCCATGTTTCATCCAAATTTTTTGGCGGACCAGTTGACTTCAGTGGGTCCGTGACCTGCATTTTATAGCCAAGTTTAGGAAATGTTCTAGCTTTTGCATAAAGGACATATGGATGCGGAAGGCACATGTATGACATCCTATTCTTGGCCCGTAAGAGGAGGGGAGGTCAGGACGGCGCCTAAGGCCTCATGCACACATCCCTGGACCTCAGTCAGTAAAAACCCGGCCTGCCGTCCTGCTGAGCACACGGCGTCACTGGTTGCTATGACGCTTCGTGCACTCGGCAGGACAGGTTTTCACAGACCGTGGTCCACGGAGGTGTGCGTGAGGCCTAACACTGCAAGTTCCTCAGCTTACTTGAGTCCATACCTTGTAGGACCACCTTTCTCTGCAAGTACAGCTGTAAGTCTTTTCAGGGATGTCTCTACCGGCTTTGCACATCTAGAGGCTGAAATTTTTGCCCATTCTTTGCAAAATTGCTCGCTCTCAGTCAGATTGGATGAAGAGCGTCTGTGAACAGCAAATTTCAAGTCTTGCCACAGATTCACAATGGGATTTAGGTCTGGTCTTTGACTGGGCCATTCTAACACATAGATATGCTTTGATCTGAACCATTCCATTGTAGCTGTGGATGTATGTTTAGGTGAGTCTACGCCCCAGTCTCAAGTCTTTTGCAGCCTCTACCAGGTTTTCCTCCAGGATTGCTCTGTATTTTGCTACATCCATCTAGCCATCAACTCTGACCAGCTTCCCTTTCCCTGCTGAAGAAAAGCATCTCCACAGCATGACTCTGCCACCACCATGTTTCAGGGTGATGGTGCAGTGTTAGTTTTACGCCACACATAGCGTTTTGCATTTCAGCAAAAAAGTCCATCTGACCAGTGCACCTTCTTCCACATGTTTGCTATGTTTCCTACTGCAAACAAGACTTCTTATGGCTTGCTTTCAAAAATGGCTTTCTTCCTGCCACTCTTCCATAAAGGCCAGATTTGTGGAGTACATAACTAATAGTTGTCCCGTGGACAGATTCTCCCACCTGAGCTGTGGATCTCTGCAGCTTCTCCAGAGTGACAATGGGCCTCTTGGCTGCTTCTCTAATTAGTGCTCTCCTTGCCTGGGCTATCAGTTAAGGTGGACAGCCATATCTTGGTAGGTTTGCAGTAGTGCCATACTCCTACTATATTTGGATGGTGGATTGAACAGTGCTCCATGAGATATTCAGAGCTTGAGATACTTTTTATAACATAACCTTGCTTTACACTTCTCGACAGTTTATCCCTGACCTGTCTGGTGTGTTCCTAAGGTTTTCATGATGCTGTTTGATCACTAATGTTCTCTAACAATCCTCTGAGGCCTTCACAGAACTGCTGTAATTATACTGAGAATACATTACACACAGGTGGACTCTATTTACTAATTTAGGTGACTTCTGAAGGCAATTGAATTGATCACACTGGATTTTATTTAGGGGCATCGGAGTACAGGGGGCTGAATACAAATGCAAGCCACACTTTCTAGATCTTTATTATCATTTTCTTTTCACTTCACATGCATACGTTCTACCTAGTGTTGTGGGTGTAACGTAAAGAAATGTGGAAAACTTCAAGGGGTATGCTTATTCAAGGTACCGTATATGGAAGCTGAACTGCTCTTCGTGTGCAGGTGAAGTGTCTGCCCACACCGTCAGGCTTCCTATAGTAATGGTGGAGATCTCTGGTTCTGTACAGTGCACACTGAGCCGGATCGTTCCTCTCCATACACGCTCCACGCTGATACATTTATGTAGTTAAAGAGAGCAGCACAGATCAATGCGCCAACAAGAAGTAGCGGGCACAAGTTGTGTTCTACCTAATGGCGCATTACTAATAACTAGTTTGATTTTTTTTTTCCTCTCTTTTCTTCAGCTATGTACATATTATTCTTTGCTTTGTGCTGAGTGAGCTTCTTCTTTTCAGAAGTAGACGTGAGCTATACCATTAACGCTCCACCAAAAGCACAGTTCCATACATTTTTAACCATGGGCTTGCTGCGACCATGGCTAATGATGTGTTTTGTTTTTGTTTTTTTTCCTTCTTCTTTACGCGATTCGGGAAAATGGTCTTGAAGTCGGTGGAAAATACATAGAGGATAGAGCAAGCTACAGATGAAGAATACAACTGTCAGTGGGGGGGAAGCAACAGAAACCTTTAGTGGTCCGCTTGGCTGGCCTTAAAGGGGTTGGTCAACTTATAGAAATAGTATTATTATGGCCCCGTAAATATCATACTTTAACCCTATTTGTGAGCCATGTAAACACTGCAGAGCCGTGGTCTCCGCTTTCAAGTTGGAGGTGGCCATGAGATTTACCCAGGTGATCACTTTCTCGGCTGTCCAATACTGTATCCTCTTCTGCGCATGCGCTGAGTAGTAACTGAACGATACAGATCTGCTGCCTCGCAGTATTTACATGGTCCATGTATTGGCAGCTGTGGTGACCTAAGTGTCTGTGAGTAAGGCCTCATGCACACAACCATATTCTGCTTTAGTTTGCTATCTGCATTTTCGTTGTAAACGATACAGTGAGCCATTCGTGGGATTGTGGCTCATGGGATCCGCTTCTTAAAAATGGATTCCCTTTCTGTGTTCAATTTGAGAAATTTGCTTTCCCTTGAAACATGCAAAAGGTGAAAAATGGAGGAAGTTATCTAATTATACAAATCTCTAGTTTATATTGTTTTCCTTATCCTCAAGAAATGTGAGGATTACACACTGCAGGGGGGCAGTTTTCCGTTATTTCTAACATATTATCCATGGTAACCACCTTCCTGGTAGTATTTTATACAGAGCCCACTTTACGAAGTATTCAAGGTTTACAAAAGCTTTGGATGAGTATATATATATAGCATATTTTTCGCTCCATAAGAACAATATATTTTTCATCAGGCACACTGCTATTTTCCCTTCACTTTCAGTTGGGAAAAAAAGAACGTCTTATGGAGAGAAAAATACGATAAGTTTTTTACTGTCTTACATCACGTTCTTGAGAATCGCAATTATAGCTGGCGTGCCAAAGGTTACAGACCACTTCTGTAGGGAAATAAATGGCGGCCTGTGGTTTTTCCGTGATGGCCTAGAATATACATTATTAAAAGTTAATATCCACAACAGGCATTAAAAACGTGCTTTATCGGAGTTATGATTATACCCTTGAATAGATGAAGCTTTTAGTCAGCGCTGATTAACTTCTGACAAATGCCGCTGCATAATTGAACAGCCGGTTCCTTGGTTAATGGTGTGATGATTTTTATAGTACTGGGCTGTCTACTAGCATTGGAGGCAGCCATGTTTAGACCTATTTGTGTGTGTGTGTATATATACACTACCGTTCAAAAGTTTGGGGTCACCAAGATAATTTTGTGTTTTCCATGAAAACTCACACTTTTATTTATCAAATGAGTTGCAAAATGAATAGAAAATATAGTCAAGAGATTGACAAGGTTAGAAATAATGATTTTTATTTGAAATAATAATTTTCTCCTTCAAACTTTCCCTTCGTCAAAGAATGCTCCATTTGCAGCAATTACAGCATTGAGGCCTTTGGCATTCTAGCTGTTAATTTGCTGAGGTAATCCGGAGAAATTTCACCCCGTGCTTCAAGAAGCCCCTCCCACAAGTTGGATTGGCTTGATGGGCACTTTTTGCATACCATACGGTCAAGCTGCTCCCACAACAGCTCAATGGGGTTAAGATCTGGTGACTGCACTGACCACTCCATTACAGATAGAATACCAGCTGCCTGCTTCTTCCCTAAATAGTTCTTGCATAATTTGGAGGTGTGCTTTGGGTCATTGTCCTGTTGTAGGAGGAAATTGGCTCCGATCAAGCGCTGTCCACAGGGTATGGCATGGCGTTGCAAAATGGAGTGATAGCCTTCCTTTTTCAAAATCCTTTTACCTTGTACAAATCTCCCACTTTACCAGCACCAAAGCAACCCCAGACCATCACATTACCTCCACCATGCTTGACAGACGGCGTCAGGCCCTCTTCCAGCATCTTTTCAGTTGTTCTGCATCTCACAAATGTTCTTCTGTGTGATCCAAACACCTCAGACTTCGATTCGTCTGTCCATAACACTTTTTTCAATCTTCTTCTGTCAAATGTAATGCTCCAGATTCTCAACTAGCTCAAAGGAAGGTCAGTTTTATAGCTTCTCTAACCAGCAAAACTGTTTTCAGCTGTGCTAACATACTTGCACAAGGGTTTTCAAGGGTTTTCTAAACATCCATTAGCCTTCTACAGTTAGCAAACACAAGGTACCATTAGAACACTGGAGTGATGGTTGCTGGAAATGGGCCTCTATACACCTATGTAGATATTGCATTAAAAAACAGAAGTTTGCAGCTAGAATAGTCATTTACCATGTTAACAATGTATAGAGTGTATTTCTCATTAATGTTATCTTCATTGAAAAAAACTGCTTTTCTTTAAAAAATAAGGAAATTTCTAAGTGACCCTAAACTTTCGAACGGTAGTTTGGTCTGTACTGTGTGTGTGTGTATATATATATATATATATATATATATATATATATATATATATATATATATACAGTACAGACCAAAAGTTTGGACACACCTTCTCATTCAAAGAGTTTTCTGTATTTTCATGACTATGAAAATTGTAGATTCACACTGAAGGCATCAAAACTATGAATTAACACGTGGAATTATATACTTAACAAAAAAGTGTGAAACAACTGAAAATATGCCTTATATTCTAGGTTCTTCAAAGTATTCATAGTTTTGATGCCTTCAGTATGAATCGACAATTTTCATAGTCATGAAAATACAGAAAACTCTTTGAATGAGAAGGCGTGTCCAAACTTTTGGTCTGTACTGTATAGATATAGATGATAATATATATATATATATATATATATATATATATATATATACACACACACACATATACTGGGGAAAAAAAGTATTTAGTCAGCCACCAATTGTACAAGTTCTCCCACTTAAAAAGATGACAGAGACCTGTAATTGACATCATAGGTAGACCTCAACTATGAGAGACAAAATGAGAAAACAAATCCAGAAAATCATATTGTCTGATTTTTAAAGAATTTATTTGCAAATTATGGTACAAAATAAGTATCTGGTCACCTACAAACAAGCAAAATTTCTGGCTCTCACAGACCTGTAACTTCTTCTTTAAAGGGTTTCTGTCACCAGTTTTGGGCACATAAAACAGGATGACATTTGCAATGTGCAAAATGTCACCTGATGCCCAAACTGGTAATAATTTTTTTACTGGTGCCCCCGTTTTTGTAATAAATGAACTTTTGTAATATGTAAATTAATCTCACTAGGTGCAAGGGGCGGTAACCCTGCACCTAGGAGCGCCGTTTCCCTACCTTTATTCACGCCCCCTTTTCTTGTGATGGACAGGGCCAGGCAGCTCGCTCTATGTGCTCCTGGCCCTGTCCGTGCTGGAAATCCCGCGCCTGCGCCGTGCGGACTTCATTCGGCGCAGGCGCAGTGAGTGCCGATGGCTGCGGCTCCCGCTTCTACTGCGCGATGAGTCAAGTAACCCGAAAAAGCGCGCAGGCGCAGTAGGAACGGGAGCCGCAGCCATCGCACTCATGCGCCTGCGCCGAATGAATCCGCACGGCGCAGGCGCGGGATTCCAGCACGGACCGGGCAGGAGCACATAGGCGAGCTGCCTGTGTCCATCACAAAAAGGGGGCGGAATAAATAGGGAAACGCGCTCCTAGGTGCAGGGTTACCGCCCGTGCACCTAGTGAGATATTACATATTACAAAAGTTCATTATTACAAAACGGGGCACCAGTAAAAAATTATTACCAGTGGCATCAGGTGACTTTGCACATTGAATTATCCTGTTTATGTGCCCAAAACTGGTGACAGAAACCCTTTAAGAGGCTCCTCTGTCCTCCACTCATTACTTGTAGTAATGGCACCTGTTTGAACTTATCAGTATAAAAGACACTTGTCCACAACCTCAGTCACACTCCAAACTCTACTATGGTGAAGACCAAAGAGCTGTCGAAGGACACCAGAAACAAAATTGTAGACCTGCACCAGGCTGGGAAGACTAAATCTGCAATAGGCAAGCAGCTTAGTGTGAAGAAATCAACTGTGGGAGCAATAATTAGAAAATGGAAGACATACAAGATCACTGATAATCTCCCTCGATCAGGGGCTCCACGCATGATCTCACCCCGTGGGGTCAAAATGATCACAAGAACTGTGAGCAAAAATCCCAGAACCAACACGGGGGGATCCTAGTGAATGACCTGCAGAAAGCTGGGACCAACGTAGCAAGGGCTACCGTCAGTAACACACTACGCCGCTAGGGACTCAGATCCTGCAGTGCCAGACCTGTCTCCCTGCTTAAGCCAGAACATATCCGGGCGCATCTAAAGCTTGCTAGAGAGCATTTGGATGCTCCAGAAGAGTATTGGGAGAATGTCAGATGAAACCAGAGTAGAACTGGTAGAAACACAACTCGTCGTGTTTGGAGGAGAGTGAATGCTGAGTTGCATCCAAAGAATACCATACCTACTGTGAAGCATGGGGGTGGCAACATCATGCTTTGGGGCTGTTTCTCTGCAAAGGGACCAGGACGACTGATCTGTGTATATGAAAGAATGAATGGGGCCATGTATCGTGAGATTTTGAGTGCAAACCTCCTTCTATCAGCAAGAGCATTGAAGATGAAACGTGGCTGGGTCTTTCAGCATGACAATGATCCCAAGCACACCGCCAGGGCAACGAAGGAGGGGCTGCGTAAGAAGCATTTCAAGGTCCTGGAGTGGCCTAGCCAGTCTCCATATCTCAACCCCATAGAAAACCTTTGGAGGGAGTTGAAAGTCTGTGTTGCTCAGCGACAGCCCCAAAACATCACTGCTCTAGAGGAGATCTGCATGGAGAAATGGGCCTACATACCAGCAATAGTGTGTGCCAACCTAGTGAAGACTTACAGAAAACGTTTGACCTCTGTCATTGCCAACAAAGGATATATAACAAAGTATTGAGATGAACTTTTGTTATTGACCAAATACTCATTTTCCACCATAATTTGCAAATAAATTATTTAAAAATCAGACAATGTGATTTTCTGGATTTGTTTTCTCATTTTGTCTCTCATAGTTGAGGCCTACCTATGATGTCATCTACAGGCCTCTCTCATCTTTTTAAATGGGAGAACTTGCACAATTGGTGGCTGACTAAATACTTTTTTTCCCCACTGTATGTGTGTGTGTGTATATATATATATATATATATATATATATATATAAAAAAAAAAAGACAACAAAAACCACATTAATAACGCATCCGATCGCCACAGTTTTGCGATGCAGTATTTGCCCTTGGCCTTTTTACAGGTGAAACAGCAGCTCCACTGTCACTCCTTGGTCTTCAGGAGGAGGCAGGACTCAATCACTTCCTAAAAATTGTAATTGTTAGCCATGTCTCTAAGGGTTCATGCACACGGGTCCTATATACACGGAGGAGGGGCCCTCTGAATCATATCCTCTGGTGGGCCCAAGGGACTTCATTCAGACGCTCTTAATAGGCATGCACCTCGTGATAAATGTGACGTATCTCATTGGAAGCATCTGACTGGGTTACTACACCCCTCTATTGATAATTGGGCCTTGTTATTTCTCATCATACAGATGAGATATACTTATCAATGAATCTAGATTGTGAGCCCCACTGGCGACAGCGAGTGATGAGAATGCCCGTAAAGCGCTACAGTGCATGTCAGTGCTATATAAGTGAGTAAAAGGTCAATAACACTAAATTACAGCCTAAAAACAATCAGTTAGCAGACCAAAGGCTGTTGTATAACACTGTAATACTCTGTACTTCTTTCACATCTGCAGTACATGGCAGCATGTAGTCTGCCCATGGACACGACGCGGGGAAATTCTCAAATTATCGGAGCTTTCTTCTCTCCTGCTGATAGAAATTCAGGATAGGAAACTTTTATAATGCTGTGTATCAGGCTTCGATGACTCCAATAGGTTGATGAGTCGTCGCTGAGCCTATATTACACTACTGGTCAATGATCTAATAGCAGTTCACTAGCTCTTAAATCCATATGAGTGATCCATGTCACAACGCATTTCAATCCCATCTCCACAGGTGCAGTTAATTGCACTAGATTTGTTCCACGATGTGACGTAACGCGTTTCTTGAAATGCCCGGCCCCGAGCCATTTGGATCTGGCCTGTGGAATATAAGTAAGCGATCGTCTTTCTCTACACGTGTTTGCTGCGCTGGCGGTCACGCTCCACTAGGAACATGATGACCTGGAATCCAGATAACACTGTGAAAGCTGAAAATCTCATCCGCAAAGCACCAACTAAACAGCGTGTTTCTTGACAAGTCTCAGCCAATATTGTTTTATTAAAAGAAGAAGAAAAAATCCTTGCCAGTGGTTCGGGAGTAGCAGTTTCTTGTCTGTTCCTGCTGGGCTCCATACGGAGGGAGAGCAGAGGACAGTGCACATATTATTTTCTATATAGCTGTAAGAACGAAGGCCTTATGCATGCCACCATATTTTTCATCCGTGCATTATCTGCATTTTTTGCGGCTAATACATCAACGTCTGTGTTTTTCAGAGATCCGTTTGGCTATTCCACAAATTATAAAACATGTCCAATTCTGAGCCGGACGAGAGTAGTCATTTCTATTCATGGGAGTGAGAAAAATGCAGAAGGTATCCTTGTTTTATGGATCCATGATTTGTGGCCCAAAATACAGGGGGGACTTATGCCAGTGGATCTCATCGTTTTACCAATTTACATTTGATTATTCCTAAAATAATAATACGTGTGTTCATCAGATCGCAGCCCTTATGACAGAAGTTTTGATTGAGATGCCGTAGCCGGGGATGAGCGAACCCTAATTGCAAATTTCAGTTCGTACCAAACTTTGAGTTCAGGTGCCTGGTCCCGAACCCACACTTTTTTTTTTTTTTTTTTTTAATTTACTGACGTTTGGTATTCGGGTGATTTTATTATTTTCAGTTATAACATGGAAAATAATTGCATTTTTAAGACAGATGCAAAAAACAATATGGCCATTTAGGGGTTAAAAAAGCTCTTCCACTTGATTGTGCTGCAGCAGCTTCTTCTATGAACTGGACCTGCGATGTGCGAGATGACGTCATCGCGCTCTCCCACATGGTGACGTCATCACACATATCGCAGGTCCCATTCAGTGAAGATAGAAGAAGCTGCTGCAGCGCGATCAAGTGGATGAGGTGAGGTTTTGTTTGTTTTTTAAAGCTACTTTCACACTAGCATTTTTGCTGGATCCGGCAGGGTTCTGCAAAAACTCTTCCGTTACTGATAATACAACCATCAATCCGTTATGATCGGATCCGGTTGAATTATCTTTAACATTGCCAAGACGGATCCGTCATGAACTCCATTGAAAGTGAATGGGGGACGGATCCATTTTCTATTGTGTCAGAGAAAACATATCAGTCCCCGAAGACTTGCATTGTGGGTCAGCAGCTCCACTGTCACTCCTTGGTCTTCAGGAGGAGACAGGACTCAATCACTTCCTAAAAATTGTAATCGTTAACCATGTCTCTAAGGGTTCATGCACACGGGTCCTATATTCACGGAGGAGGGGCCCTCTGAATCATATCCTCTGGCGGGCCCAATGGACTTCATTTTCTATTGTGTCAGAGAAAACAGATCAGTCCCCAATGACTTGCATTGTGGGTCAGCAGCTCCACTGTCACTCCTTGGTCTTTAGGAGGAGACAGGACTCAATCACTTCCTAAAAATTGTAATCGTTAGCCATGTCTCTATGCATAGGTCATGTCGGACCCATCTTGCTCCGTATCCCAGGACGGAAAGAAAAACGCAGCATGCTCTTCAGTATGAGAATGGAACGGAATGCATTTTGGAGCACTCTGTTCTGTTAAAGAAGAACTCTCGACAAAAATGTTATTCCACGTCCTGCTAGAAATGTACATGATGTAATCTGTAGTGAATGTCATTTTCTTACCAGTGTCTGAATGTTTTACTTATATCTTCCTGAAGTTTCTTATCTGTGTCATGTGACCAGCAATTAGATCCACCAACTCACACAGAGACTTATGTGTGGACAGGAAGTCTAATTCTCTATGTATTCCTATGAGACTGAAAGTGAGGCTCCCATAGGAATGAATAGAGCAGTTACTGGCTTTCTGTCCTGGGTCAGTTGGAGGTCAGGGAGTTGGTCACATGACCCAGCTACAATAAGAAGAGAGGTTTTTACTCACAGAAACAGTCACTGATAAGAAAATGACAATCACTACAGATTATATCATGCACCTTTCTAACAGGTCACAGAATAAAAATTTTTGCGGGATTTCTTCTTTAAGTTACGTTTTTTCCCATTTGACAATGAATGGGGACAAAACAGAAGTGTTTTTTTCCCCGATATTAAGACCCTATGACGGATCTCAGTACCGGAAAATAGAAAACGCTAGTGTGGAAGTAGCCTAACCCTTAAATAGCCATGTTGTTTTGCATTCTGTCTTAAGAGTGCTATTTTTTCGATATAACCATCTTCTAACGGAAAATAGTAACCTGAAGTTTGGAGTCCCCATTGACTTCAATGGGGTTCGGGTCCCGAACTTTGACCTGAAGTTCAGGCAAACCCGAACCTTCACGGGATTGCTCATCCCTAGTTGTAGCCCATTGAAAAAGAATTCAATTAAGAAATTCTAGTGCAGATAAAGAGTTTTTCCTTGCCCCGTATTTTCGAGCTTTCCCCCGACTGTGTCTGGAGTGTAATTACTGCATAGCTGGCTCCCAGGTCTAAAGCTTCCTAAGCTGAAAGGTGGGTCTCCCCCCAGGTGACCATCTCTGAGCAAATATTTCTGCTTAAAGCACAATTTGGATGTGAAGTGATGAAAAAAAATCTGTTGAGATTTTTTTTTTCTTTAGTGGCGAGCTGTGCGGCACAGAGGGGGATACACCGGAGAAGGAGAAAAGCCATTACACACTCAGCTGGTGCAAGATATTTCTGGTCCAGCTTTTTCCATTGTAAGGCTGGGGGCCTTAACACTGCCCTTGCTGAAAGGTACCGAGGTAGCAGAGCTGGATTTCCCATTGAACACTGGGGATGCATCACTAGTTAAAAAGGCAGCCTTATTCTTCGTTCTGCCCTGAAGGCAGTAAACAAAACCTCTATACACCATATATAACGGTCTGTACTCCAGCGTCTCCTCGGGCACTTACCTCGGACTCGCCTCTACTGCCGCCCTTTGCTCTTTGCAGCCGGTATTGTAAATGTAGGCTGAGCTCTTCCTTTCCCTGGAGGTGTCCTGCAGGAATTCAAAAAGACAGCTTACACAGAAATCAATCCTGCCATGACCGAGAGAGGAAACAAACACATTCAGCTCTGCTGCGTTTGACAGACGTCCACTATGCCACCTGTGTGATCTGGATGCGCAGTAGTTAAAGCCAGACTCTTTCCTCTAGGTAGTGCCTGCCAGCCAGTCCAGGAAAGCAACCAGTGTGTAATGAGAAATGGAGAAGGTCGTTCCATGTTATGCCTCCTTAACCCAGAAGGGGCCTTCAGTCAGTGGTTCCTAGTTTATCTGCAGACAGGAGGAGGAAGGGGGGATTGGTGGCGAAATCTTTTTGCAGGCAGGTCATATTGACAAGGTCGTGTCCATATACAGTATGCATGTACCCGAATATTAATATACTGTAAAGAAAGGAAGATATCAGTAGTCGTCAATGTCGTGAAGGTTTCATCTTCTGTGCTCCCATGAGGGTTTCCTCCCTTGACTCTAGAAACAGGGTTTGTCGGAAAGCTGGGACGACGACCAGCGTGTGATCTGTTTTGTTGGTTGTCAGGTATATAACTATCATTTATTAGTTTTGTTTTAACTTTAGATCTTTGTGCAATTCATTTTGCAGAGCGTGTGATGCTGTAAAGATACAGAGCTTTGAAAGTTGGATGAATACGGGCAGAAACTGCCGGAATGCTCATAGTCGTAGTAAGGGTCCACGCACACGATCGGTCCGCAACCAATCCGCATTTTTGGCGGCTCGGTTTCGGACGCTTCCATTTCAGTATGGACACACCGTGTACTATTCACGTCTGTATGTTCCGCAGCCCCGCAAAAAGCATAGAACGTTTCCTATTCTTGTCCATTTTGCAGAGAAGGATAGACATTTCTAACATAAGGCGGAATGTGCGGGACTGCAAAACAGATACAGTCATGTTGAGGGACTTTTAAAGGGAGTCTGTCACCTCATTTTCACCTATATAACTAAACAGCACTGCCCCACAGAAGATTGCAGATACATCCCAGACATACCTGTGTGCACTGTGTGTCTGTATTACATGTCACATCCCAGACATACCTGTGTGCACTGTGTGTCTGTATTACATGTCACATCCCAGACATACCTGTGTGCACTGTGTGTCTGTATTACATGTCACATCCCAGACATACCTGTGTGCATTGTGTGTCTGTATTACATGTCACATCCCAGACATACCTGTGTGCACTGTGTGTCTGTATTACATGTCACATCCCAGACATACCTGTGTGCACTGTGTGTCTGTATTACATGTCACATCCCAGACATACCTGTGTGCGCTGTGTGTCTGTATTACATGTCACATCCCAGACATACCTGTGTGCACTGTGTGTCTGTATTACATGTCACATCCCAGACATACCTGTGTGCACTGTGTGTCTGTATCACATGTCACATCCTAGACATACCTGTGTGCACTGTGTGTCTGTATCACATGTCACATCCTAGACATACCTGTGTGCACTGTGTGTCTGTATTACATGTCACATCCCAGACATACCTGTGTGCACTGTGTGTCTGTATCACATGTCACATCCTAGACATACCTGTGTGCACTGTGTGTCTGTATCACATGTCACATCCTAGACATACCTGTGTGCACTGTGTGTCTGTATTACATGTCCAGAAAAAGCACTTTTATTCTGCAGGAAAACAGCTCCCAAGTGCCTGGCTAAAAGTGAAACTAAAAACAGCTTTCTCTCCTGACTCGATTTCTAACAGCTATATCTTCTGATATACTGGAAATAATGCTGTGATTTTGGTATCATTTTAAAGCTTGGAATGCCAGCTTTCAGAGAAGGTCCTCCCCTCTTCAGTCTGGTTTGCTTTGAGCATTTGCAGCAGCAGAGCCAGGCACTTGGGAACTGTTTTCCTGCAGAATAAAAGTGTTTTTTCTGGACATGTAATACAGACACAGTGCACACAGGTATGTCTGGGATGTGACATGTAATACAGACACACAGAGCACACAGGTATGTCTGGGATGTGACATGTAATACACACACACAGTGCACACAGGTATGTCTGGGATGTGACATGTAATACACACACACAGTGCACACAGGTATGTCTGGGATGTGACATGTAATACAGACACACAGTGCACACAGGTATGTCTGGGATGTGACATGTAATACAGACACACAGTGCACATAGGTATGTCTGGGATGTGACATGTAATACAGACACACAGTGCACACAGGTATGTCTGGGATGTGACATGTAATACAGACACACAGTGCACATAGGTATGTCTGGGATGTGACATGTAATACAGACACACAGTGCACACAGGTAGGTCTGGGATGTGACATGTAATACAGACACGCAGTGCACACAGGTATGTCTGGGATGTGACATGTAATACACACACACAGTGCACACAGGTATGTCTAGGATGTGACATGTAATACAGACACACAGTGCACACAGGTATGTCTGGGATGTGACATGTAATACAGACACACAGTTCACACAGGTATGTCTGGGATGTGACATGTAATCCACACAGTGCACACAGGTAGGTCTGGGATGTGACATGTAATACAGACACACAGTGCACACAGGTATGTCTGAGATGTGACATGTAATACAGACACACAGTGCACACAGGTATGTCTGGGATGTGACATGTAATCCACACAGTGCACACAGGTAGGTCTGGGATGTGACATGTAATACAGACACACAGTGCACACAGGTATGTCTGGGATGTGACATGTAATACAGACACACAGTGCACACAGGTATGTCTGGGATGTGTCTGCAATCTTCTGTGGGGCACTGCTGTTAGTTATATAGGTGAAAATGAGGTGTCGGACGCCTTTTTAAAGGGGTTATCCAATTTCTCAAACCCCCCCACACACACACACATTTGCCGGGCCCCTCACCGGTAATATACTTGCGCCGCTCCTGGTACCTGCACCACCACTGCTGCTTATCTCTGCACACGGATGAAAACATCTGGTGTCGCGGGGGAGCAGCCAATGCCGGACTGGGACGAGCCTCCCTAGCATCGTGGTTGACTAAGGAGGCTCGTCCTCGCCTGCCATTGGCTGCTCCACCGCGACACCGGATGTTTTCATCCGTGTGCAGGGAGAAGCAGCGGTGCGGGAACCGTGAGTGGGGTAAGTATATTACTTCGTATAGTATATTACCTGTGAGGGGCCCGGCACATGTGGTTTGCGAAATTGGATAACCCCTTTATTGATATGTCTTGCATTGGCATTGGCGTGTTTCATTTCCTTACTTCAGGGTGGAGTTGTGCTGTGAACAATCTTTTGGGGAAGAGTCCTACAAGAAAATACATTTTCATCTCTGTACGCTCTCGAGGTGTGCTGCCTGATCCCAGCACGGCGGCTACGTTCAGCACGCAGGCTGCAGGTGACTTAGCTGGCAGAACCGACGCTCCCAAGCTCGTTGAATTGGCAGCATGTCAGTGTTGGAAGATGCTTTAGGCAGGATCACCGGTAATGACCTACATATTTGTAGAGAATTCGACTGAATGTAATCAAGCGGCTGATGAAAGGCTTAAAGTCCATTAACAGCTTTTGACTGGCGGTGTCTAAAATATATAATCAACAAGCAAGTCCTGTTTGTACTGACCGCTGGTGCACTTCTTTGGCGGTTTGCAGACCTTTTGTTGTGCCACAGTACAGCAAATTGCAAGTTTTGTCAGATTTTTTATATATTGTCAAAGGTGATGTTCACATTTCTGTTTAGTCTCCGGAATGCATACAGCGGAAGTTCTGCCAACGTATATCTCCTACATGAGCCTCCGACAATGATATATTTGCGTAGAGACTTAGATGGATATGTTCATTATGTGTGCCAGGAGGTTCTTCAGTCCACACGCTGACCGCAAAGTAAAAATGAAATGTGAACAGACCGTATACTGCAGCACAAAATGATTGAAACCTGACGGATTCCATTATAGTCGGTGGGGTCTGTCGCATGTCGTTGGTGTCTGGCATATGATATATCTGGCACTTCAGCTTTTTTTAGATTTCTGTTTCCAGGTCGGAGAAAAGACGAAACAGTAAATACGCCAGAGATGGAAACCTATTCTTGGGCCCCATTCACACGACTGTATTTTTGTTCCGTATCTGCATGCAGACCCTTTCATTTCAATGGGTATGCAAAAGATGCGGACAGCTCACCGTTGACTTGCGTTTTTTTTGTTTTTTTTTGTGCTGGATCCAGCTTCTTCAGTTTCCGATGCCGCACACAAAAATGCTGCTTGAAGCGATTTGGTGTCCGACATGGGAACACATCAAACAGGAACGGAATACGTTCTGGTGCAGTCCGTGACGGTTTGTTCAGTGTTGTCCTCAATGAAGGGCGACAAAACTGAAGCCTCGTGCTGCGGTTTTATAGGGATTTTTACACCTTTATAACTAACGGCAGTGCCCCACAGAAGATTGCAGACACATCCCAGACATACCTGTGTGCACTGTGTGTGTATTACATGTCACCTCCCAGACATACCTGTGTGCACTGTGTGTCTGTATTACATGTCACATCCCAGACATACCTGTGTGCACTGTGTGTCTGTATTACATGTCACATCCCAGACATACCTGTGTGTACTGTGTGTGTGTGTATTACATGTCACATCCCAGACATATCTGTGTGCACTGTGTGTGTGTATTACATGTCACATCCCAGACATACTTGTGTGCACTGTGTGTGTATTACATGTCACATCCCAGACATACCTGTGTGCACTGTGTGTGTGTATTACATGTCACATCCCAGACATACCTGTGTGCAATGTGTCTGTATTACATGTCACATCCCCAGACATACCTGTGTGCACTGTGTTCTGTATTACATGTCACATCCCAGACATACCTGTGTGCATTGTGTGTCTGTATTACATGTCACATCCCAGACATACCTGTGTGCACTGTGTGTGTATTACATGTCACATCCCAGACATACCTGTGTGCACTGTGTGTGTATTACATGTCACATCCCCGACATACCTGTGTGCACTGTGTGTCTGTATTACATGTCACATCCCAGACATACCTGTGTGCACTGTGTGTCTGTATTACATGTCACATCCCAGACATACCTGTGTGCACTGTGTGTCTGTATTACATGTCCAGGAAAAGCACTTTTATTCTGCTGGAAAACAGCTCCCAAGTGCCCGGCTGAAAGTGAAAGTAAAAACAGCTTTCTCACCCGAATCGATTTGTAACTGCTATATCTTCTGATATACTGGATATGATGCTATGATTTTGGTATCATCTGAAAGCTTGGAATGTCAGCTTTCAAAGAAGGTCATTTTTCTATCTGCAACCAATTCCAAGATATGAGCAGCTAAAGCAGCCCTCCCCTCTTCAGTCTGGTTTGCTTTGGGCACTTGCAACAGCAGAGCCAGGCACTTGGGAGTTTTTTTCCTGCAGAATAAAAGTGCTTTTCCTGGACATGTAATACAGACACACAGTGCACACAGGTATGTCTGGGATGTGACATGTAATATACACACACAGTGCACACAGGTATGTCTGGGATGTGACATGTAATACAGACACACAGTGCACACAGGTATGTCTGGGATGTGACATGTAATACAGACACACAGTGCACATAGGTATGTCTGGGATGTGACATGTAATACAGACACACAGTGCACACAGGTATGTCTGGGATGTGACATGTAATACACACACACAGTGCACACAGGTATGTCTGGGAATGTGACATGTAATACACACACACAGTGCACACAGGTATGTCTGGGATGTGACATGTAATACACACACACAGTGCACACAGGTATGTCTGGGATGTGACATGTAATACAGACACACAGTGCACACAGGTATGTCTGGGATGTGACATGTATACAGACACACAGTGCACACAGGTATGTCTGGGATGTGACATGTAATACACACACACAGTGCACACAGTATGTCTGGGATGTGACATGTAATACAGACACAACAGTGCACACAGGTATGTCTGGGATGTGACATTAATCCATACACACGACACAGTGCACACAGGTATGTCTGGGATGTGACATGTAATACACACAGCAAGTGCACACAGGACATATACTGGGATGTGACATGTAATTAGCACACCACACAGTGCACACAGGTATGTCTGGGATGTGACATGTAATACACACACACAGTGCACACAGGTATGTCTGGGATGTGACATGTAATACACACACACAGTGCACACAGGTATGTCTGGGATGTGACATGTAATACACACACACAGTGCACACAGGTATGTCTGGGATGTGACATGTAATACAGACACACAGTGCACACAGGTATGTCTGGGATGTGACATGTAATACAGACACACAGTGCACACAGGTATGTCTGGGATGTGACATGTAATACAGACACACAGTGCACACAGGTATGTCTGGGATGTGACATGTAATACAGACACACAGTGCACACAGGTATGTCTGGGATGTGACATGTAATACAGACACACAGTGCACACAGGTATGTCTGGGATGTGTCTGCAATCTTCTGTGGGGCACTGCTGTTAGTTATATAGGTGAAAATGAGGTGACAGACTCCCTTTAAGATCCGGTGCTGGATCTCAAAACCGGAAAGGAAAACACAGATGTTAAAGTAGCCTTACCAGTCTCATGGTCGATAGATCCTGGCTTCTTTGTGACAAATATCTTTTGGTTTCTTCTTTTTTTTTGCCCATAGCTTCCAGAAAAATGTCCCCTTTAAGAATTCCTTGCTGTATTATAAGGCGCCATTCTATTCAGGAGACCATACCAGTCTTTCATGTCATTGTAATGGAAAGCTGAAATGTTGATTCAATAAACGTCTCTCCGGATCTATATAATACCATTTTGCGCCGACATCTTCAGCTATCAGATTGCCGTAAAATAAACTGTCAAACAGAACATTTTAAGGAAATGAAATCCACGTTCTTTGAAATGTAAAGCACACAAGGCAATTTCAGTCTGACTTCTGATAATATAACCATGTTCACTCCTCTGGCTGAATGCGAGATTAATACCGCACTTCTATAGGACTATGAATTACAAGCGCACGGAGGTCACCCTTGTTTTTTATTTTAAAAGCAAACAGCTTCCTCGTGATGTTGGCGGTCTGCATGGAAAATGCTAAATGAGGGATAAAATGCACAGGGAAAGTCTTTCATCTTAAGGTCATGAAAGAAGGCAAAAGTAAATAGCGCCTTGCATGGGAGATTCATTTTTGGCTGCCATTTTTGTAGGTCTTCAAAAAATTCTTCTTCCGAAGTGCACAGCTTTGTATGCCAGGATTAGCGGAACACTAAAACTACCTGCATGTGTTGCGGATTACGGATATTTTTCTCTGCCCGGATTCTCACTTGGGAAAAAAAAAGTACTGTAATACAGTACTAGTAAAGGGTATAGAAAGTGTATATAGAAATTTTTGAAATCTGCAGCATATCAATTTTTTTGTGTGGATTTCATCCTCTTCAATGCAAGGGAAGGGATCTGTGTCCAAACCAGATCAGATCCACACCATAAACAGCGTTGTTTTTTTTTGTGTAGAAACGCACATTTGCGTTAAATTTCTGCAAGACTGCCCGCCCCTGGGAGCAAGTAGCCTTCTCTTCTCACATAATGTGCACTGAGTAGGACTTAAGCTGCAGAAGTCAAGTAGAGATCCAGTGGTGTCTCCCGGAGTCTTTTTATAAATGTCCTTCGGCCAGTTGGCATGTAGTGTTGTACCTGGAACTCTTAGATGTTCTTAGGTAATGCTGATAGAGTCTTGATGCCATGACAACCCCCAATGAGGACAATCGTGTTGATTCCTGAAACTGAACCCCCATATGTTTTTTTGTTTTAATCTTGGTAACATATGCCTTTATTGTAATGGGTACTAAATATGTGACAGTAGACCTCACCTCCCACTGCTTTGACTGCTAAGATATCTGCATATCATTAGGACATGCCATCAAATTATGATCAAGGTGGCCCAACCTTTGATACTTTGGCTGATCACGAAAATTAAGGGATTGAGGTTCCTTCAGTTTATTCCCTTTACACCAGATGATCAGGAGTGTTACAGCTATGGGCTAGGGCTATGCTCAGGGTTTTTTTTTTTATTTGTATCCTGACGACATGCTATCATTTAGTATAGGGGAAAAAAAACCCTATAAACCCCAAACCTTTCCCAAGGCAAAAACTAAATTATGGATAAAACAAAGATGTGAAAAATTCTTTTTTCCCATATTTAGGTTTAGTGTCCCTTTTAAAGGGAGCCTATCACTGGGAAATTTACTGTTAAAGGGCATCTGTCAGCAGATTTGTACCTATGACACTGGCTGACCTGTTACATGTGCGCTTAGCAGCTGAAGACATCCGTGTTGGTCCCATGTTCATATGTGCCAGCGTTGCTGAGAAAAATGGTGATTTAATATATGCAAATGAGCCTCTAGGAGCAACGGGGGCGTTGCCATTACACCTAGAGGCTCTGCTCTCTCTGCAACTGCTGCACCCTGTGCACTGCGATTGACAGGACTAGATGGTGAAAACATCATACCTGGCCCTGTCAATCAAAGTGCAGAGGGTGCAGCAGTAGCAGAGAGAACAGAGCCTCTAGGTGTATCGGCAACTCCCCCATTCCACCTAGAGGCTCATTTGCATATATTACATCACCATTTTTCTCAGCAATGCAGGCACATGTGAACATGGGACCAACACGGATGTCTTCAGCTGCTAAGCGCACATGTAACAGGTCAGCCAGTGTCAGGTGCAAAACTGCTGACAGATGCCATTTAAAACAGGCACAGTCTTGTAGGGGTAGCTCAGCTGACTGGAATGATACCTTTCACTAAGCAATCTGTTGCTTTAGTCTGCAGAAAAAGTACTTTTAATCCATATGCAAATGAACAGTTAAGCGCACTGGGGGCGGGTCCAAGTGACTGTGTGCCCTTCCTCTGACTGCTTCCTCTGCTAGTCCCCTCATCTCGCTGATTGACAGGTCCAGGTTCCTGCACAGTCCTCTTGCTTAGCCCTCTCAATCAAGAAGGAGAGGGATGGGCTGGCAGTAAGGGTGCACAGAGTAGCTCAGACCCGCCCTTGGTCCACTTAACTGCTCATTTGCATGTATATTAAAAGTAATTTTTCTCCAGAATGAAGCAACAGATCCCTAAGTGGAAGGTGTCATTACATTCAGCTGAAATAGCCCTACAAGACATTGGGGGACATTTATCAAGACTGGCATTCCCATACCGCTATCTTGACCAGACTGCGCTGGAGTAAGGTGTGCCTAATTTAAGACGCCAATGCCTCTTAATAAATTTGTTGCATCTCTGGCACTCCAGGCGCCTAAAACATGAGCTATAGCTTATGCCAGTTTCTGGTGCAAGTTATAGTAAATCAGGCGGGTGGCTGGGAGCCCCACCTCTTCCTGATAAGCCCCACCCCTTTTTTTGCCACTTCAGAAAAGTGTTGTAGCTGAAAAAGGCGCAAATAATTGCACGCGCCCTTATTTGTGACTTTTTAACAGGTGTAAAAGCTTTAATAAATGTCCCCCATTGTGTCCGTTTTAGTGAATTTTCTGGGGACGGATTCCCTTTAAGATGCATTATCTTATTCCTCTAAAATAGTTTTCTAGGCAGCGTTTGGACGCCACCTCTGTAGCATTTCCCTGATGGATGCAAGATGTATGGTATATTCAGTGCTGAAATTACAAGAACCTTCACAATAGAGCGCATTATCCTCTCACAATGCACCTCCGCTCCCTCTTTTATTGGCAGTCACCAATAATGGAGCGTGCACGTCCTCGGCAGCTAAGTGGTTAAGCGCTGCACCTCCTGCCATATTGTATTTGAGGGGAAAGAAGAGAAATCGCAGCAGAAAGCAAACAGGTCTGGCATGAAAAATGGTATGGCAGCACTAGTGCACCACGTGGGAGTAAAGTGGATAGCAGAGAAGTAATAGCGTTGCTCAATTTTTATAGTCTTAGACTACTTTTACACTAGCTTTTCCATTTTCTGGTACTGAATTCCGTCATAGAGTCTTAATACCGGAGAAAAACGCTTCCGTTTTGTCCCCATTCGTTGTCAATGGGGACAAAACGAAACTGAATAGAACACAGTGCTCCAAAATGCATTCCGTTCCGTTCTCATACCGGAGAGCAGCATGCTGCAGTTGCTTTTCGTCCTGGGATGAGGAGCAAAGTGGATCCGTCATGACCCACAATGTAAGTCAATGGGGTTGGATCCGTTTTCTCCGTCCCCCATTGACTTTCAATGGAGTTCATGCCGGATCCGTCTTGGCCATGTTAAAGATAATACAACCGGATCCGTTCATAACTGATTCAGATGGTTGTATTATCAGTACCGGAAGCGTTTTTGCCGAGCTCTGCCGGATCCAGCAAAAACACTAGTGTGAAAGTTGTGTAAATCGGCTAATTTTTATTTCTTCAGAAACCCTAAATCGACATTTATTTAAGAATAACTCTCATCAAAAGCAATTGGCGGTTCTGACTCTTCAGAGGTTTCTTCAGCATCAACATAAAGCGTTAGGAGAAGTGTGTCCCGCTCTTCCAATAACTTGTTGTCGCATTTGCATAAATGGCTTGTAACGAGCAAGGTCTTCGCCCACTCTATGACATCACGTCATTATATCATGTAATTGCTTACCCATCCTCGCTCGAGCCTCGGCGTTCGCATTTCGGCAAAATTACAAGAGCTTTACAATAGAGCGCGTTATCCTCTCACAATGCACCTCCGCTCCCTCTTTCATTTGCAGTCACGAATAATGGAGCCCGCTTGCGCGTCCTCGGGAGCTTCATGGTTAAGTGCTGCACCTCCTGCCATATTGCATTTGAGTGCAAGCACATAACCTCTTAATTATCTCCCAGCGATTCAGACCATTAATATGGCTGCCCTCACTTTTATATTTTATCTTTTTATTAGAGCTTTGGTCTCCACATTTAGTTTTATTTACAAGGCCGCCACCATCGCTTCATCTGTGTGCCTCTTACAGCCTGCCATGAGATGCATCAGACTATTACACAGACAATGGAAACCGTAATCTTTCATGATCAGGGGCATGCCGGAGCCTCTTAACAGTGGTCGGCAGGAGGGGGACTGAGCTCATACAGTCTCCGTACCAGAAAACCGCTAATATCACATGTATGTCATGCAGGGGAGTGGAATTTAGAGGGGTTTTCCTTTAATCAATGTAACAAATGAAAATCAGACATCAGACAACAATCATATAGTACATGACAATCTCTTTCTAACAAAGCTAGAACCAGCCCTGTACCTCACATGCATCCAGAGATCTCCACATTCATTGCTCTGCTAGATTTATATCAAGTTGGCAGCTGGAGGGGCATGTCCTTAATGCTGGAGGTCAGGGGGCAGGTCCTTTTTGCAACGGATCTCTCCCAGTCACTCCCAGAGGCAGTTGAAGGATGGAACTGAGCATGTACTGCCATCTCAGTGAGCAGGACAAAAAAGTAAGAAAACAAACAGCAGGTGGCGCTATACAGGTACATTTTATTGAATACCTCAGTGGCTATACTACATTTTAGTCACATGCAATTTCAAAAGTATTCAAGTCCAGGTGCTGGTTTGAAAAGTGAAGAATATTTTTTGTGGGGCAACCCCTTTAACGCTTTAGCTTTTGTTTTGTGTTTTTGCATTTTTACTGTAATGTTTTTTTTTTTCTTTTTTCCTTAAAGGGGTTCTCCGGGAATTAAGAAAATGAAAATGCGTAAATATTACTTTATTATAAATATATTTCCAAATACCTTTCATTAGTTATAATGGCTTGTTTTGTCTGGGGAGCAATCATTAGGAGAAACAAAATGGCCGCCATCCTATTAGTACACACAGAACCTGTCCTAATCACACAGCAGGACAAGTTACTTCACAACACTGAGGTAAAGAGCTGCCTCATCCTCCTCTGCTCTGCTTGTCAGGGATTATGGTCCTGAATACAGTTTAATATGATCTTCATCTGAATCTCTGTAGGAATGGAGTTCATGAGGAGACATAAAGTACAGAGAGGACAGACTGTGTTAATTGAGACTCATAAGCTACATCTCCTCATGAACTCCATTCCTACAGAGATTCAGCTGAAGATCTTATCAGCTGTATTCAGGATCATAATCCCTGACAAGCAGAGCAGAGCGGAGGATGAGGCAGCTCTTTACCTCAGTGTTGTGAATTAACTTGTTCTCCTGTGTGATTAGGACAGGTTCTGTGTGTACTAATAGGACGGCGGCCATTTTGTTTTTCCTAATGATTGCTCCCTAGACGAAATTAGCCATTATAACTAATGAAAGGTATTTGGGAATATATTTATAATAAAGCAATATTTAAGAATGTCTATTTTCTTAATTCCCGGAGAACCCCATTAATCTTTGCCTTTTGGGGACTTTATGTGCAGTGGTTTAATTAGAAATATGGGACATACCCCCCTTTCAGATTTGAAGAGTCTTTGTATGTCATCTTGGGGTTCACAAGAATAAAGTGGTCTGGTATGACACAACCCCTTTAACGCCTTAGTGACCACCCGTACGCCTTTTTACAGCGGTCGCTAAGGGGCCTTAGGCTTGGCCACCACTTTTGTAGCACACAACACGAGAGCCGCGGCCCTGCTCTAACAGTCCAGACCGGCAGGAGTGCCGGGCTATTTAATACTTTACATGCCGCGGGCAATGGCGCCTGCCGCATTTAAAGTGGTGACAGAGGGAGTGGACTCCTTCTGTCTCCCATCGGCATCCCGCAAATACGATAGCCCTCATAAAGCTATATAGATGGAAAAATGAAAAACTTAAAGGGGTTGACTCACTTCAGTAAGTGGCATTTATCATGTATAGAGAGTTAATACACTTACTAATGTATTGTTATAATCCATATTGCTTCCTTTGCTGGCTGGATTCATTTTTCCATCATGTTATACACTGCTCGTTTCCATGGATACAGACCACCCTGCAATTCATCAGTGGTGGTCGTGCTTGCACAATATAGGAAAAAGCACTAGCCTATGGGCACTCCCATGGTCTCGGCCACCAGAGAGGCTGGTGCTTTTTTCCTATAGTGTGCAAACATGACCACCACTGATGTATTGCAGGGTAGTCATAACCATGGAAACGAGCAGTGTATAATGTGATGGAAAAATTAATCCAGCCAGCAAAGGAGGCAATATGGACAATCACAATACATTAGTAAGTGCCTTGTATTCAATTTCTCTACATGATAAATGCAACTTACTGAAGTGAGACAACCCCTTTAAAGTCTGCTGAAAACCTCATTTGTGTTAATGTCAGATTCTTTTGCATATATTATTTTACAGTAAAGCAATAGAATCAGCAAGAAGCGCATTATGGAAAATTACTGAGGACCTTTGCGTTTACTCTGATCCCTCATAAAGTTACACACAAAGCCAAAATTCAATCTTCCCCTGTGATCTCTTACATAGAGGTTAATAGAAACCGTTAAGTTGAAAGTTCAGTCCGCTACGAACAGTGGGGGGTATTTTTTGTATCCGTATTCTACCATTATAGAGTCAATGGGTTTTGCAGGGCGTTGCTGCTTTTCTGATCACAGAAAGATCAAACCACAAGGAGGTTAAAAGATTCTTGTCAGATCAATGCTGCGGTTCATAATGAAAGGGAGGACATGATTGCTGGGATTTCAGCTCCAATTCTGTTTTGGAGCCTTGAGAAGAAATGACGAGGGTTCATTCAATGCAGAAAGTGGGACAACTCCTGTGTGTGGTGATCAGCAAGTGACCTGGAATGACTACCGCCATCTATAGTGTAATGAAACTGTCCTGTCTAATGGGCGCTCGGCAGTGTCCTTGGTTTTCCCGTGACTGCATCGGTCAGCTGGCGGAGGTGTGGAAGTTGTGGTCTTTGACCTTGTATGTTTTTACACATGTTTATGCCTGTATTACATTAATGTATGCACCGTTAGGTAAAGCTGCGTCTTATTAGGCTAGCATTGAAATAAATTATATTTTACGGTTTTAGGCTGCTGCTTATGGATATAATGCCGCAAAGGACATGTGTAGAAGAACAAGATTGAATGGGGTCTCCCTATATTTATAGCATACAACCTACTTTTTATTTAGGGTTTGTTTTATACCCCCACCGAGTTTTGTCTGCTGCTCCTAAAATTTGTGCTCTTCTCTTAACCCCCTGAATGTTTTGCCACCCCCTGAATGTTTCTAGCTGCTACTTCCTGAATGGTAGCAGCCAGAAACATGCAACTGGTCTTTTTTGAAAGCAGGCATTCCAAGCTTTCAGACAATACCAGAATGACATCAATGTGTTCAGTACAGAGGAAGATATCACTGATAGAAATTGGGATGCTGTTAATGCAGCTGAAAGTGAAAGTATAAACAGATTTTACTCGCGATTATTCCCGACTTGATTTCTACCAGTGATTTCTCCTCTGTTGCTTGGACTTTAGCTGTCATTGTGTACTTGTATGAAAGCCTGGGCTGTCAGCTTTCAAACAAGACCAGTTGCATATTTCTAGCTGCTACCATTGAGGAGATATCACCCTCTAGAGCAGCCCTCCTCTCTCCAGTTAGCTACTTTTCTCACTGCCCGGGCAAAACAATTAGGTGGTTAAAGGGGTTTACTGGGTTTTTAATACTGATGACAGGATAGGTCATCAGTATCTGATCTGTGGGTGTCCAACACCCGGCACCACCGCCGGTCAGCTCTTTGAAGAGGCTGCGGTGCTCACAGGAGCCATATGACATCACATTCATTGGTCACATGGCCTAGACTCCCCTAAGTCCCACTCAAATAAATGGGGTTGAACTGCGATACAGCCACTATCCAATGGACGGCGCTGTGTTTGGAAAGTTGCAAGGAGGCCGCTGCCTCCTGAAACAACTGATCGCCAAGGGTGCCAGGTGTCAGAACCCAACCGACATGATACTGATGACCTATCCTGAGGATAAACACAGAAGAACGGTCGGCACTCCGATGTAGGTAGCTGTGTGGTGCGCGCATCCAGGGTCAGCAGCCCACTGGTAAACGTGAAGAAAGGAGCAGCACTCACAAATATAGATGCAAATATTATTCTTCTTTATTGTCACATTAATATGGCTGTGACGCGTTTTGGCTCACATGCGAGCCGAAACGCGTCACAGCCATATTAATGTGACAATAAAGAAGAATAATATTTGCATCTATATTTGTGAGTGCCGCTCCTTTCTTCAAGTCTATCCTGAGGATAAGTCATAAGTTAAACGCTTTGAAATAAAACCCTTCAAAACACCTTAGCTTTGTACTGTTCTGCTCCGAGTCTCCTTGCAGTCTACGTGTATTTAGTCATTATTTTGGAGGGAGGGGTGTGATCTTCTTTTCCTTAAAATTTTATTTCTGAGATTTGTAAGTATTTTCCTTTGAAAGTGCACTAATGGCCTACAGGTGTCAAGTTACAGTTTGTATTCACTATTCTACAGGCTCTCTTGATTTCCTGCTGGATTAGTATCTGCACAGCGCTTTCTCAGATTTTAATTTTGAGTACTAGTAGCCTTTGCACCATGCTCTGTGGAATCCTAGGCCTCATGTACACGAACGTTTTCATTTTGCAGTCCTCAGATCGGCAAAATACAGATGTGGTCCATGTACATGCGCATTTTGTTGCAGACTCCTTCACATGTTCTTATTGTGAAATGAACACAGTGGTATGCCACCAATGTGCAAGATGAGACAACCCCTTTAAATTGTAACGCAACGCATATTAGGAAATCCATGGCCAAAATCACAGCGTTGATGCACAGAGTATATTGGAAAACTAGAGCTGGTTCTATCTTAATTAAGATGTAATCCTATACTTCTGGACAACCCCTTAAATATTTAATTTTACATCCTCATTTACATTCTCTTGTGTACCACTAAAGCCAGCAAGACGCGTTCTCTCTTTTATGTGAGATAGCATGTAAACGTTAACAGAGAATTTCTTTAAAACCCGCTGCTTCTCCATTTGCTTCAAGCAGCATCCACGAGTTGAAGGTCACAGTCTAACATTCCTCCTAAAGTAGATTTTGATGATCTTTTAGAATAGATGCTTTTGATAATTGACATATGGATGAACACTTCTTTCTTTTCGCAGGAGTCCAATGTTCTTATTGCTGCTAACAGCCAGGGCACAATCAAGGTAAGTTGTACCACTCACCTTACACAGGCCATTTCTGTGTCCATGTGAGGATGGACTTCTGTTGAATATCTCGTTAGAAGTTGAGGAACATTGAGTCATTGGATTCTTGCTTCACCAGACATCTTCCTAGGACTTGTTTTCTCTTGCCTCCTTGTTATACATATCACTTAGTGCACACCAGAGTCAGCCAAGTAATGTTCCTGAAAACATAGCTTTGTCTCTATTTGGTGGTGTTACTTCAGCTATCACCCACATTGGCAGGATGACATATTACACCACAGATGGATCTTCTTGTTAGAAGACACACATTCCTACAGTTATACCAGATTGCAAAAGCAATGTTGTTCTTTCATCTTCCGTTCAGGTACTGGAGCTGGTATGAAACATGGACACCTAGTTCACAAGTGAAGAGGTCTTCGCGTTCTCTTGTTCTAGGGCAGGATCTCCACCTGCAGAAAACTCTAAAACACTTCCTGATGGAGACTGTCAAAGCATTACGTCACATGTCACTTCTGGACTCTCGTGAGACTTTTCGATGGGCAGGACAAGAGTGGGAATGCGCATAAATGGACTCGGCAGTTTATGCCGCCATCCCCGGGCACTCAAGAATTCTCCCGCCCTCATAACTGTGTACTTTTTCTCTTCTGGTGCTGCTTTATACCTTAGTAATTGGGGGGGCCTGTATCCTGTTGCTTTGTTCGGTTCCTACCAACACTGAGGACATAACCCGAAAGGTAGAGAAAGGCTTCATTTTTATCATAGGGGAAGCTATTAAAAACAGATCACACAAAAAGTCCCAAAAACCTAAAAATAAAGATTTAAATATTTCTAAGGACAAATTGCTGTCTGATTATACTGGTATTTTTATTTCTTTGTATTAAAACCTAAGCTTCCCCTCAGCGGTATGTCTCAAGATGGGGCTACAAACAGCTTCACTTTCTACAGATGCACAATTTATCCACGACTACTTCACTAGACACTGACGAGCAAGCTGTATGTATCTAACTTCCGATTCACGGCCTGTATTGTGGCCCAGAGTGGTATACAGAATGCTACTGTGATCTGCTAAAACGTGTCCATACTCTGTCAACAGACACACCGCTATAATGCTCAAAGATGTGAACTAAAAGTCAACAAGTGGGTTTTCCGGAGTTAAAAATGAATCCATAATTAACATCACCCGTGGTCTTAGAGTGCACCATTTGTTAATTTTGGCTTTCAAAAGGAAAAGATGCTCCAGAATTATAATAACATGGGGAATACAAGTAGTTACAAAGACCGACATGTCACGAGAAGGGACAGGGTCTCTATAAGCAGTAAGTGAGTATTCGGTTGTTAAAGTTGATCCTCTAAGTGTCTTTAAAAAGAACCACAAGACTGGGCTAGACAACTGGGCATAACATTTCCAAAGCAGCAGGTCTTATAGAGGTGATCCCAGTATTGCAGAGGTTAGTACTTGCCAAATGTGGTCAAAGTAACGACGACCTGTAGACCCATAACGGTTGTGGTTGCCTTAGGGTCATTGATTGCAAAGGCTTGCCTCGTCTGGTCCAGTCCCACAGAAGAGCTGCTGAGCACATATTTCTGAAAAAGTCAATCCACATTAGCACCAGGCATTGTAGCTTGTTGCATGGCCACACGCAAGTCAGAAGGGCTATGATGCCCCCGTCTACTGCTGAATGACCAGGTTAACATCAGAACTTAACAATGGAATAATAGAACGATGTGTCCTGGTTTGATGAATCACGTTTCACATGAATTCGAAGGTGATGTGACTCTGGGCAGTGTCCTCTCTTTGGTTATGGTATTCATGTGGTTTTTACTACCTAAATACTGGTGCAAACTAAGTACCATTCGCCCCTTCCTTGGCCTCCAAATCCTCCAGATTTCAATTTATTTAAAGGGGTTATTCCATCTTGGACAATGGGGGCATATTGCTAGGATATGCCCCCATTGTCTTATAGGTGCAGATCTCACTGCTGGGACCCGCATCTATATCGAGAACGAAGCGAGGGAGCGCTGAGCCTGGAGCACCCCGGGTTTCCGGGGTCTGACCATCACCAGGTGCAGCTCCCCGCTTCGCTCATACAAATGAATGGGAGCGCACCGCGCAAGCGCAGCCCGGCTCCCATTCATTTCTATGGAGCCGACGGAGACCCGCACCTATAAGTCAATGGGGGCATATCCTAGCGATATGCCCCCATTGTCCAAGATGGGATAACCCCTTTAAGCATCTATGGGGGATGCTGGGAAAAAATCTTTGGGAGCATTACTTCTATGATTGCATTTTACTCATTTTGGGCTTAAAATCATTTTTTTCAATTTGGTCTTTATTAAAAATATTCTGCAGCTTTGTCATAAAGGGTTGACTTCTGCTTAGCTGTGAGAATCATACTTTCATTTTCACTTTGTGTCTGTCATCTCTCTAAAATACTAATAGATCAAAACACTTATTCAAGCCACATTCCTATGCATAAGATAAGAATTGAGCTATAATGAGTGTTTATAATGTCAGGAGATCAAAGGTAATCTCGAGAATCTCAAGGCTGTACAGAGAAAGCGGCTCCAAATTTTTAATAATGACAAATGTAAAAAATATATATATTTTTAACTCAAAATGAGTAGAATGCAATAAAGTCCTCATAGCTTTTAAGGTATCTGCTGCTAACGTCAAAGTATTAGATACCGCAGGACAACTTTAGAGGCTTCGTGGGGTCCATGCTTCCATTGATCTAGAAGGGAACCTACACGTTATTAGACATGTGGGTTTAATGTAATAGATTGGTGTCCATCTTATTGTGAATCTCTTGCGCTCTAGAACAATTCCACGTTAGGAATGTAATTTCAAGTAAGATAAACGCGCTTCTATGCAATCAATTAATTGAGCGGGACCTTCTCTTTGTGAGCTGACTGATCCAACGTAACCCGGCAGAAAACACAATATGCTCTCACTTGCTCTTCATTCCACTCTAATGGCAATAGATACCCATTTCTTTAATAGTACAGGCCCTTATATTGTAGCATTAGAGTATGTTTTCTTCTCCGATGACACTCCACCTGCATGGCAGCTCCATTGGTTATTGTTTTACATATTTCCTTTCATCTATAATAAAGTGGTTCAAAGTACATAAACAAAGGCAAATTTATAAGTGCACTTGGCATTTGTAAATAGATCCCCTGCTTTAAGGTGCATTACATCTTCATTTTATTTTATTTTTTTCACCATTGAAAATGAGGCTAAATGTTGTTCTCTGCCTCAGAAGTGGCACATGCCAGTGCATATGATGTGGTTATATATGCAAATCCCTAATGCATGTTCTGTACAAGGGCAGACAAATAAGATCTGTGCTGCTTATCACTGCCTAGTACATTGAGATAAAAATATAAAAAGGAATATCTTTCCTTTTATTCCTTCTGCTTTTAGCATAAGAACATTATTATAAATTCTCAAAGTCTCTGTTCATGGTAAAAGCGTTGTTGGTCTATTCATACAACTGGCCCTTCTCCTTGACCGGACCCTTTCCTGACACTGCAGTTGCCCATTGTCCTCCTCTGAACAATAACGTGGAAGGTTATGACAGTTTGTCCATATTCCATCCATATCTTCTGCAGTCACCATATAAACGTTATGGGGGTCATTTATTAATCTGAAGTACGCCTAAATTAGGTGTATTTCAGGCACAGATGGTGATGAAAGGGTTACTTGCGCAGCTAACTGCGACTTTTCCCTGCTTATATCAGATGTAAAGTTGTGGCAGGGAAGAGGACGGGCCTGGTTTAGGCATAGAAAATTGTCTTGGAAGCTGACTTACATTTAGAACTGGCGCTGGAGAGGCCGGCGCCTCTTCATAACTTCGGCGGATCTTTCGCCAGCTATGGGGCTTTATTAAGAACGGCGTCTAAAACACTAGTCTTAATAAATGTGCTCCTATGTTCTGGTGATAAAGGATTGCAGGTTATCTGGTGTAGCACATTTAGACTTGGTGACCATACCTTCTATTGGAATCAGTTGAAAATATATTTAAATATATTGTGAGAAAATACTATATGATATCCTGCACTATCTATGGTAGGTATTATAGCTTTCTTCTAGTGATCCACTTAGAACCTTTTTAGGAAATGCACCTCCAGGTGGCATCTATTTTTCATCTGAAATGAATAACTGGGTGCCATATGCTCTTCCACAGTCTTTTACTTTCTCCTCCTCTACTCTCTAAAGTGTGAAATATATGGCTAAAGTAACTTTAATATCTAATAGTCTTGTCTCTATGTAGGGAGTTTGCTAGTTATCCCAAGAAAAGCCTTTATCACCTATCCACATGAGCAGTGGTAAATTGATTTGTGGGCGTCTGACTTCTGCAACACCATGCGATCCCGAGAACAGAGGGTGCCTAAGTCCCTTCTTTGAATGGAGTAGACTTTTATAGAGCTGACATCTGTCAGTTTCATAGAAGTGAATAGAGCAGGGGACTGACATACACGCTGCCACTTTATTCAGAGAATGAATTTTGGAGATCCTCAATTTCAAGAACGCTGGAGATACCAGAGGTTAGTACCCCCAGTGATCTGACATTTAGCTCCTATCCTGTGGATAGGTGATATGTTCTTTTTGTGGGATTACCCCTTTAATAAAGTCCTGTGATCACAGCAGTCTCTGTGCATTTGAGGACATTTCATGGGTTTATCTTTCAGTAACTAAATACCTTTATTGGTAAGGCACCCCCCGCTGATGCTGGCACCCAGTCCGGTTTTTGAAAATAGCGCTCCTCCGCCCCGCTGTGGCCCTCGGTATTTCTCCCGCTCAGTATGCTAATACTGAGCATTGGAACAGGGAGGAGGAGACGCCCTGGTTTCTCAATGGGCGTCTCCTTCTCCCTGACTGTGCCGCGGTCCAATCACATCGGAGAGCGTCACAGCCAGGGAGAAAAAAAACTCCTTGGCTGTGACGCTCTCCGATCTGATTGGACCGCGGCACAGCCAGGGAGAAGGACTGATCATCGGAACAGGGAGGAGGAGACGCCCGGTGTTTCTCAATGGGCGTCTCCTCCTCCCTGTTCCGATGCTCCGTATTAGCATACTGAGCGGGAGAAATACCGAGGGCCACAACGGGGAGGAGGACCGCTATTTTCAAAAACCGGACTGGGTGCCAGCATCAGCGGGGGGTGCCCTACCAATAAAGGTATTTAGTTACTGAAAGATAAACCCATGAAAGGTCCTCTTTAAGGGACCAGTGGAAAGGGACAGAAGACATTAAAAGCCGTTATAAGGTAATTACAGATCTTTTGGCAGTGATTGACAGACTAGCTCAGGTATGCATACCCTCTAATAAACTAGCAAATAAATATGACAGTTACACTTTATCAAGATCATGATGGCTAGGCATATGGGTTCCAGTATCATCGAAACATGGTGCTTTAGGCCTTTCTCATACATACTGCAGTGCACCATAATGTACAAGGAATAAGGGACAAACCGAGAGCAGAAGTGTGCCGTGAGTAAACACAGTTGAAACAATATACATTTCAACAAAACTAGAAAATTACTTTAGACAAACTTTTCCAGCGCCAATCTTCAGTTTGAGTTGTTGTGTTTTATAGTTCATTGGCCATATGGTGACTTAATGTTGCCTGAACATTGAACAGTGTTCTTTTTCTTATTTTGTCAACCCTGTCTCATACTGTCTTTACGCTATAGTATCTTGGTGATACGACATATGCTGTATCCCCTTCCTTATACAGTACAGCGTTTCTGCAGTCTGCGTTTTCCAGATTGTGTAGCGAAGCACGTCGACCAAACATGTTTCCTGCGGCTAGCAGCTCTTCTAGCTTTAAAGACTAATTTATTATTAACCACCTCGTTTATTACCAGGATTTATTATTTGCAGCCACAGAAAAAAAAAGCATCTGGCACTATTTCAATAAACAATGCCTGCGTTCTGCTCCCTCTCGCTGTTGTATATTGAACCCGTTACTGAATGTCATACCACCAGTTTAGATTCATGGAGGTCTGTGCCAGCATTATGAGCAGCTGAGTTTTGTTGTTTTTTTTTTTTTTTTTTTGGTTCCCTTTAACTATATATCACAAGAAATTAGTGTTTTAAAGGTATTATAAACATAAAAATATACCCCCCTTAAAAAAGATAAAAAAATAACTTACATCTAAAGCTTTGGAAACAACTCATAGCTACACTATAATTATGAGTATAAAAGCTCTCTCTGCCTCTCTCTCTCAGCAGGAAATCGCAGCAAAGTCTCCAGTCAACCCCTTAATGCT